>BRDA01029070.1:3477-18444 GCA_036984385.1 Crenuchus spilurus | reverse complement strand
ATTTGCCATCTCCACATCATTGCATTCAGTTTTTATTCACAATTTGTTTAGTGTCCCAACTTTTTTGGAATCCGGTTTGTATATATATATGTACATACATACAGAGAGAGAGAGAGAGAGTTGTGATAGAATGGATAGAGTACGATGATGTCAGAGAGAAAAGAGAGGGAAAAAGAGATAGAGATAAAGTGAATATAGAAAAGAGGAAGAGAGAACATAAACATGACACACACAGAGAAAACAGACAGAGATTGATTGGAGGGAGAGAGAAAGAGAGAGACAGAGAGTGAGAGAGATGACATAATCTGTTTATCTCAGTATTCACTGGGCTTATTCAGGCCTGAGGAGCTCGAGACAGAAATAGCTGAACACACAGACACACACACACACACACACACACAGTAAAGTTCAGATTTGAATGTAGTTTGAACGTAAAAGTAAATGTATATTGTGTGGTTATATGTATAGTGTTTCTAAATGTATTAGTGTTAGTCCAGTAACTTTGGACTTTTAAATGTAGCCCAGGAAATATAATATGGGGATGCTGTTTATCTCAGGAATCTCTAAATCATTTCTATCCTTCCATTTCCTGTCAATAAGCCCATACCACCCACCCAGCACTCGCACTGAGCTCACCGCAGTTTCTTCTGGAGCAGAGGACTGGAGTCAGGACAGGGTGAACTTGAAATACATTCATTACAACATAATCTGATACAGTTATGTTCCCTAATTAAAGATACTTAAGACTGGATATTACCCCAGTTTTCTGCCTTTAAATTGTAATTTTCCATGTATCCTTGTATTGTTGCCCAAGCGGTAAAGATTTTGGGTTCAGATCTCAAAAACATTAACTAGCCTTGCTTGCTTGCTTATTCTGACCCTCTTCTACCTCTCAGTGTAGAGGGAACTAGCCTTGACCAACCAGAAATATATCCCACAAGTGTTGGAACCAGAGGGCAACCTTATCTACTTAGGTTTCTTGTGCCGTAATCCAACAGTTTAGGGGCTCTGTGGCATTGCTTTCCAGAAGCACACACCCAGAGACCATACATTTACATGGAAGACATTGTAGGCTGTAATACAACTGTTAACTCTCTATGGGAAATTTATTACAAGAAATACAACCTCAATAAACAGTATCAAACATGAATAGATATTAGTTCATATACAACCTCAATAAACACTATTAAACATGAAGAGATATTAGTCCATAAACAACCTCAATAAACACTATTAAACATGAAGAGATATTAGTCCATAAACAACCTCAATAAACACTATTAAACATGAAGAGATATTAGTTCATAAACAACCTCAATAAACACTATTAAACATGGAGATATTAGTCCATAAACAATCTCAATAAACTATTAAACATGAAGAGATATTAGTCCATAAACAATCTCAATAAACACTATTAAACATGAAGAGATATTAGTTCATAAACAATCTCAATAAACACTATTAAACATGAAGAGATATTAGTCCATAAACAACCTCAATAAACACTATTAAACATGAAGAGATATTAGTCCATAAACAACCTCAATAAACAATATTAAACATGAAGAGATATTAGTCCATAAACAACCTCAATAAACACTATTAAACATGAAGAGATATTAGTTCATAAACAACCTCAAATAACACTATTAAACATGAAGAGATATTAGTCCATAAACAATCTCAATAAACTTAAACATGAAAAGATATTAGTCCATAAATAATCTCAATAAACACTATTAAACATGAAGAGATATTAGTCCATAAACAACCTTTATAAATATGATGAAAACACAAGAAATCATTAGAGTAGGATATACGTGCAATAATATTTCTTCTAGAGTATGAAAAAATAAATTATCTCGTTCAACATTAGTGAAGTAAGCGCTATGGCAGTAAGTCTTCTTCAAAGCACATATTCGCCATATTCCTATGTACCACATGGCTTTGAACAAAATATGTGCTAAACTTCCAGAGGAGAGTAAACAGCTGAACTAAAGATTATGAGCTTACTGTAAATAACTTGTGGGAGACACCAAAACTGAACTAAAAATGTGTCCTACCTTCTACATTATTAGTACTACATTATTTGTATCTGGAGCAGCAACATTTGTGCATTCTATCATAGTCTCTAAACAGCTAGAAACGAAGAACTTGCTTCTAAAGTAAAATGTGTTTTTATGCAAAGTTTTAGAGAAGTAGTGTAAGATTCATACTGATATCCACATTGTACTGCTGTTGCAGTTTAAATGGCCAGTAGTATTCAGTCTGTTCATGCAGAAGTAATGCACATTGGAATCACATTTCAGTCTGTGTATTGTATTGCATAAGCATGTGCATATTTTATGCATGTGCTGTACGCTGGTTTGCGCGCATGTGTGTGTGTGTGTGTGCATGTGTGTGTACGTGTGTGTTATGGTGTCTATTTGTGTTCCATAGGCACTCAGCTTAATGGAAAGAGAACATAAGAGAAAGAGATAACATTTTAAAAAGTGAAAATTGTAGGAAGTAGTAAGATAGTATGACAAAAAAGAAACAGGTAAAGAGAAGAGACAAAAAGAAAAAGATGAGAACAAGATGACAGGAAAAACATGAAAAGAGAAAAGAGAAAAAAGAAAAATTGAGAAAATAACAAAAGAGAAAAGGAGAAGACAGAAGAACAAAATGTTTTTAAGAAAAAGTTACAAATGTAGGAAGTATTAAGATCAAAAACAGGTAAAGAAGAGACAAAAACAAAAAGGAGATGAGAATAAGAGGAAAGCTAAACAGAAAATTGAGAAGAGAAAATGAGAGAAAAATACAAAAATAAGAAATAATTTGAAATGGGAAAATAAGAGAAAAATGACGAGAAAAAAAAAAACTAGAGCAAGAGAAGAGAACAAAATAGAAAATGGGAAGACACTAAATGAGGTGAAGTGAAGTGAAGAGAAAAAGATAAGAAGAAGGAAGGGGAAGAGATGAGAAGAGATTAGAAGAATAAAGGGGAATAGAGAAGAAATGAGAAGAGTTGAGAAGAAGAAAGGCGAAGAGACGAGAAGAGACGAGAAGAGGATAAGAGAAGAAGAGATGAGAAGAAGAAAGGAGAAGAGAGGAGAAGAGAAAATAAGAGAACAAAGAAGAAGAGATGAGAAGAGACAAGAAGAGAAGACTTGGGTGAAGCAAACTTTTTGTGACATTGTAAGTATGTGATGTGACTCAGTAATCTCACAGAGCAAACACTGAACAGTTGTTTCTCCCTTCAGCAAATTCAACATCTTCAATTATAAACACATCAGCATATGGAGGCTGAATCTCTGGTCTATTATTATGGAAATAAACATCAGTGATGTGAAGTCAGTGTATCTGTGGAAATCAATCACTTTTTTTGTTTTTGCTTGTACAGTCATTTTATAGACGGTGTAAAACAACAGCAACTGCTTCCCAAAACAAACTACTGCTGAAGCAAACATCTGCTCAAAAAAACTTGAATGATCTTTCTCCTGATTTTCCTGAGCGTGTCAGTCCTTTCTTGACTTCTGAACTCTTCTGCGCTCCAGAAAAGCCAGAGAAACACGGCTACGGATTTACTGACTCCAAGCGCAAGAGCCAAAAAAGTTCCAGGAAAAAAATTATATTCCATGCATACAAGTTTATATGAAAAAAATCATAAATAATAAAGAAACTGAAGATGAATAATTCATACATTTGCTTCCTTCTAGCGCTCAGCTTTTCGCTCTGGGCCAAAACTGTACTCTCTCTCTCCCTTTCTCTGTCTCTCTCTCTCTCTCTGTCTCTCTATCTCCCTCTCTCTCTTGTTCCCCCATCTCTCTCTCTCTCTGTCTCCATCTTTCACTCACTCACTCATTCTCCCTCTCTCTATCTCTCTCTTACACACACTCCCTCTATCTCACTCACACACTCACTCTGTGTCTCTCTCTCATCCTCTTTCTAAAATAAATAAATAAACATAAAATTTTTAAAAATTACATCTACAGTAAGTATAAACAGCAAATAATGATTTGTAAGAAACGTTTAAAATAATAACGTGAGAGGAAACAGAACCCCTAGTTTATTCAGTTGAGCGCTTTGGAGATTTAAAGATTAACTGGGAGAAGTGTGGCTTTGGATATAGTGCTGATTGCTATTAATTTTATTTAGGACACAAAGAACACAACCTACTTTATATTCTGGCACATGGCTGGACACCTGATTTACGGACTTTACCCAATCGCTGGCTGCTCAGTCTGACAGTCTGAAAGGCAAAGCTGCAGTCACTCTAACACTCTCTTCTTTTTCTGTCTTCCTTTAGATCCTATTCTTGGTGCCTCTACTTCTTCCAAGAGCACAGGACCAGCTAATGCAAAACAGTAAAGTGGAAAACGATGCACTGGAGAAAGCAAAATCCAGTACAAGCATCATCAGGTCAAAAAAAAAAAGAAAAAAACACCACCTGACTACATGTATGTTTCATCATCTTGAAGACATTTAGATCTAAAAAATATCAATAAAAAATGAAACTGATGCACCCCACACTCAGGTCTTTATTACCCAGCAGCAATTATCCCTTCTCCACTATCAGTTCTCCATTCACAGCTCTCCATTCTCCATCCTCAATTCCACATTCATAACTCGGTTTTCCAGACTTACTTATTCATTCTCAATTCTCTATTCTCCACCATCCTTAATTTTCTATTCTCCACCATCCTCAATTTTCTATTCACCACTATCCTCAATTTTCTATTCTCCACCATCCTCAATTTTCTATTCTGCACCATCCTCAATTTTCTATTCACCACTATCCTCAACTTTCTATTCTCCACCATCCTCAATTTTCTATTCTCCACCATCCTCAATTTTCTATTCTCCACCATCCTCAATTTTCTATTCTCCACCATCCTCAATTCTCTATTCTCCACCATCCTCAATTTTCTATTCTCCACCATCCTCAATTTTCTATTCACCACTATCCTCAATTTTCTATTCTCCACCATCCTCAATTTTCTATTCACCACTATCCTCAACTTTCTATTCTCCACCATCCTCAATTTTCTATTCTCCACCATCCTTAATTCTCTATTCTCCACCATCCTCAATTCTCTATTCTCTACCATCCTCAATTCTATATTCTACACCATCCTCAATTCTCTATTCTACACCATCCTCAATTTTCTATTCTCCACCATCTTAATTTTTTATTCTCTACCATCCTCAATTCTCTATTCTCCACCACCCTCAATTTTCTAATCTCCACCATCCTCAGTTCTCTAATCTCCACCATCCTCAATTTTCTATTCTCCACCATCCTCAATTCTCTATTCTCCACCATCCTCAATTCTCTATTCTCTACCATCCTCAAGTCTCCTTCTATACCATGCTCAATTCTCTATTCTCCACCATCTTCAATTTCTTATTCTCAACCATCCTCAATACTTTATTCTATATAATCCCCAATTTTATATTCTCCACCATCTTCATTTTTTATTCTCTACCATCCTCAATTCTCTATTCTCCACCATCTTCAATTTCTAATTCTCCACCATTCTCCATACTTTACTCTATATCAACCTCAATTCTCTATTCTCCACATCTTAAATTCTCTATCATCCTCAATTCTCTATTCTCTACCATTCTCATTTCTTAATTCACCATTCCCTTTTCTAATCTCAGTGTTTCATTTTAAATCCTCAAAACTCATTTGCCCTCTTCAAACAATTTGCAATTTATAACCTTAACTGGATTTAAAAGGTGTTCACCATGACCACCTTCACCTGTGCAGTGTAGTTCCATAACTTTCCTCCTGTTTCTGACAGCAGAGTGAGAGAGTGCGAGAGAGAGAGAGAGAGAGAGAGAGAGAGAGAGAGAGAGAGAGAGAGAGAGAGAGAGAGAGAGAGAGAGAGAGAGAGAGAAATGGGGTTTTGAATCTCTAAGCAGTACTCTTTTACTCTACAGTGGCTCTAATCCAATTTTCCCCAGACAAATCAGCTCAGTCCATACATACTTTTTTCAGCAGGCATTCACACAGGCCACTCTAAAGGCCATTCAGCAGTCTCACTGATTTCAGAACAGAGTGAAGGAAAAGGAAACCTCATCTGTCCTTCTACAAAATTCAGAGTATTAAAGGAAAGAAGAGACGATCACACATGAAAGCTGTGGAATCTATTATGGAAGCTCATGTGAAAGCTACAGTAGAAGCTAATATAGATGGCCTGGTCCACTATCCTCAATAAATAAATGAACAAGTATAATATTTTTGTCTCATTTGTGTAACTGAGCTCTCTTTATTAACTTTTAGGACTTGTGTGGCACCACCCACTTACCCACCCACCCACTGTACATAATATATGTATATGGAGACCTTTAGTACTACCAGCATTATATACTGGAATAATAATAATAATTTTATATATATATATATATATATATATATATATATATATATATATATATATATATATATATATATAATTATAAATATAATATACTGTTAGAAAATTCTAGTTTCAATATTTTTTTTTGAAAATCTGGTTTCACTGACTTTCTCCTGTAGTTACTACTAGATGTTTTTAATGACTGTGCAATCTTATCAAAAATGAACATAGTTGCCATGGTCTCTCAGGTGGATGCTAAGGTGTTGCTAGATGATTGCTATGGTCTCCTGAGTTGCTATGGTGTTGCTAGGGTTTCCCTGGCAGTTGAAGGGTATTGCTAGGTGGTTGCTATTGTATCCCACATGGAGTGTCAATATTTATGAAAATGTAAAAAAGTACGTTTTACATTGTATTCATTCCCTAATGGAAAAATTCAGAAAATAAATGGTTAGACGCAGAAGAAGAAGAGCACCAGATAGAATTGTGCATTGTTTTACAAAGTTAATTCACTAATAATACATTACAGATTAATAAATACATAAGATATTAATGAGTAAAAGCATATTTTGCAAATATCATGCAGAGCACTGCTCTAATGTGTCAGAACATCTAAATAATGTTGTTAAATCATAAAGATGACAGCATAAACACTGTTATGTGAAGGATGAAAGTGCATGCAGTTTCTAGCATGATTAATTTAGACCAATGTGTTACTGTAGGAAATCACTCTGATTTTAAATGGAGCCACTTCATCACTGCTGACAGGATAAGTGCTGGAAAAATGAAGGGAAAGGATGGATGGATGGATGGATAGATAGATAGATTGATGGAAGGAAGACAAAGTTTAATGATGGTAATACTTAACATTATCACCTCTGAAGGAGGATAATTGGTAACAATGTAAAAAAAAAATCAAGATATCAATCTAAATCTGAATTGTTCAGTCTAAATGTGAACAGTAGGCTTGGATATACATTTACGAACTGGCTTACAGTTTCTGCATAGTAGTTGTTTTTTTCTTTCACAATGTTCCAATTGATAATGAATGATCTGCATAGTAATCACTTAGTAACACCCAGGCAGCCTGAGAAACTATAGCAACTGTTCACTTAGTAACCACTGACGTACTATATAATGTACAATAGAAAGCAGTTTTAACCTTAGCAACCATCTGAGTGACCAAAGCAATTTTAATTTTAATAGTCCACAGTCCTGCCTCTGCCTCGTCCCTGGCCCCGCCTCTGTCCACATGCTCGTTTGTTTACGTTTGCCATATGCTGTCTCCATGTTCTCTTTTGTTTATGTTCACTTCATGTCTCCATGTCCCCAACCTCGTTATGTCATCCAGTCTGGTCTGCTCACAGCCCTGTCCCTTCTCATGTTTTATTTAAGTTGCTCTTTAGCTCCCTCGTGTTTCAATCTTGGTCAGTCATTGTATGTTTTCAGGTCCATGTAATGTCATGTTTCTGTTTTTCATATTCACAGTGTTTGTTTAGTTTCTTCGTCATAGTTCAAGTTTTTATCAATAAAGCCTTGTTTTGGATCACACCCATGTATCTGCCTCCTCCTGCCACAGTGAAGCTGACACATACTAAACCACATTAACGAGTCTATGAGACATTTAAGGCCTGGATGAGATTTAAAGTCTGGCTTATGTATTTTACAGACACAATTTGGCTATTTAGGTGAATATTGAGTTCTAGTAATTTGTTAGCAACTTCGGTTGCATAATTTGGACTCTTGCTCATCAACTACTTCTGAAGTAAATGGAAATATGTGTAAATATAATTCCTGCATGAAGTTCTACTATAATAGTGTAGTAATGAGCTGATTGTGGTATTAATAAGCATATTACATTATAATGTCCTCCTGTGTTACCTCAACATTGATACTTTTAAATGATAATGAATGTAAAATAAGCACACAAACACACAGATCACTATGCTCCCTCTCTGAGCTTAATGATGTATTTTATGAGTTTAGGCTATGATGTACAGCACTACTGGCCAAGCATAGTTAAAATACACTGCAGGATATGCAGTTAACAACTGCACTGCACTGCAGAGTATTTTCTAATTATGCTAAAATAATTGTCTATGATGAGATGTCATCCTGGGCTTCATACACAGGAGAATCATAAAAATTATACAGTAATATAAATCATATAAATCAAGAAGCTGGGTCTATTTAAAGGGTACACTTATGCAACGTTTGTGTGGGTCTATAGACTAGTCATGATTCATGTTTGTATGTCCATTTTCCTCACTTTATTCCCAACAAGACTAGGTTTATTTTTGCTTTTACAGTACATGCCACATTAAAAATGTTTACAACATCAGTGCTTGGTATCACATTACTATACTACTGTATATCAACATACTAGACCTAAAAACATGAATTCAGATGTGAATTTTTTTTTTTTACTATAAAAACCACACACACTCAATGATGCATTTTAAAGATCAAAAATGTTAACACGGGTTGTAAATGTGAACTTATAATGGTAAAAATTTAGATCAAATTATGGAATTATTTACACCAAGAGGCTGATATTTCTTTTTTTTTGGGGTTCAAGGTGTGACTCGAGACTTGACCATTGCCATTAGGTAGGGAGGGGCTGATCCATTTTTTTGCTTCATAGGTGAGCATCAGGGTATTGAATATGATGCGAGCAGCTACAGGAAGCCAGTAAAGTGAACGCAGCAGTGGAGTGACGTGAGAGAACTTAGGCTGACTGAAGACCAGCCGAGCAGCTGCATTCTGGATCAGCTGCAGGGGCCTGGTGTCTTGCACAGGAAGAGAACAGGAAGGCAACTAGGAGGCATCCTGACTTAGAAAGGGTTGAATCCATGGAATGGTGAAGAGGAGCAATGAGTGAATGAGTTGGGGAAGATGAGCTGTGAAATCGCAAAAAAATAGAACAAAAAAATAGAAATATTAATTAAATACTATTAATTAGTGTAATAGTCACTGAAAAGTGTAATGTCAATCACAATATTTCCCTTTTGACACCAGTTAGGTAGACATGGCCCAACCCTAGTCTTCAACTTTTAGAGTTCTCAGGGATCTACAAGAGTGTTGGGGGTTAAAGACTAAACTGAATGTTAATTCATTATGTAATAGCTATATACATAATTACTGCATCCTGATGTTGAAAAGGATGGCTCTAGACCTGTAAGGGTTGGAGGATAAACGCAGTCAACATCAGAAAGCTCAGCTAGCAAGAGCTCAGAGCCATTCAGCCCGGGTAACGGCAACTTTCGTCAGACTTGTTATGCACACACACTCTCACACACATGTAGGCCTACACACACTGTGAAACACGGCTCATTTCTTACAGTCTGCACTAATCAGGCTCTCAGCATGACTCAGCAGTCTCCTGCTCTCTCTCTGAGTGATGAGTCATGGCAGTCATTAGAGCCCAAGTTCTTCTGGGAAAGAAATCATTCGAAACTGGGAGCATCCACACTGGAGGCTGAAATAGATCAGCACTTTTAATGAGGATCACCACATTTCTCTCAACTCTGAATGTTTTAAAGTTAACTTTGGACGTACCTGGAGTTTTGTAGAATGTCTGGATGGGTGGATGCTCAAAGAACAACAGAAAAACTCTAGGGCTGCAACTGCTCATTACAGATATGGACAAATTTGTTGGTATCAATCCATGAAAAAAGAAGAATTCTGATATCTTTGTTTGGAAATAACCTGAAACAGACTAAACTAATTGGCATCCATGATTCTTTATATCACAGTTAATAAAATTCAGAGTCAACTGAACATCCATCCATTATACCTGCTTAATCCTTGTGAGGGTCGTGGTTAGTCCCCTACCTCCTCACTGGGTACAGGGCAGGGCATTACACTATCCCAACTAAACCCAGGACAGGGCGCTAATCCATCGCTGGGTGCACACACACACACACATATACACACACAGGCAATTTAGTGTAACCCCCCCTAAAATGAAAATTGTAAATAATAAATCAAAACAACATGGACAAAAATGAGACAATTAACTTAACATTTTGTTGCACAACCTTAAGAGGCAATCACTGAAAATAATAATTTTTTGTAGCTCTGAATGGCTTTCAGCTGTGATGGGTAGAATGAGACAGACTGCAGTGGGATCCAGAAACACAAAACTGAACACAAAGAAAACATGATTATGAAACAAAACACTAAATCTAAAACATAGCATGGCAGACATACATAGAATGAGAGTCATACAAACTGTTACGAAGTTGACAAGACAAAAGGCTATAGTGACAATACAATGACAGACGACGACTGAAACACTGGGAAGGCTTTTTACAGAGAACGTAATCACAAGGAATGTACAAGCAGGTCTGTGAGCAGAGACAACTCAGGTGCTTACAATGAGACATGACTTGGCTGGGGAACACACAGACAAGACACATGTAAAATGTAAAAATATAAGCACATGGCAACAGACAGATGGTGAAACCAAAACACACAGAACATGTGGACCAAGATAGTGACAGACAAAGCAGAGATGAGACATAAGGTGGGAGAGTCACAGTGACACCTGTCAACAGGTAGTTTGTCTTACTATTCCTGTCTCAGGTCTGAATGGTGTCTTCTGAAGACTGCAAGTTTCAGCTTTTTCCATAGATGTTTGATAGTGCTCAGATCAGAAGTCACAGAAGGCCATTTCAGAATAGTCCAGTGTTTTCTTCATTGCCATTGTTGAATGCTTTTCACTGTGCGTTTTAGGTCATTATCCTGTTGGGGGACTAATGACCCATGACTGACACATAGCTTTCTGACACTTAACAATATGTTAACTTCATGTCTTGATAGTCTTGAGATTTCATTGTGACACAGCAAAGCAGCCCCAACACATAACCGCGCTTCCTCCATGTTTCATGGTAGGTATGAAGTTATTTTCTTTGAAAGCTTCATTTCATCTGTGAACATGATGTGACTGATGTGATTGGCCAAAATCCAGTCCAGTCCAGTTTTGATCTCATCTGTCCAAAGAACATTCTCCAGGAAGAGTTGTGGCTTATCAATATGCAGTTTATCAAATTCCAGTCTTTCTTTTTAATTCAACAGTGTCCTTCTGGGTTTTCTTTCATGGAGCCTACTGTCATCCAGAAAGAGATGAATGGTGTGATCAGACAGTGATGTTTAACCTTGGAGATCAGCTTATATCTTTTAGGAACTTTTCATTGGCATATGACCATCATTTGCACTGTCCGTCTATTCAATCTAGGGTTGATTTTGTTCTTCTGGCTCTTGTGGGAGGTGTACAATACTATGAAAAATGTTATTTTTGTCCATCGTTTAATTTAAAAAGGTAAACTCATGTTTTATATTCATTATAATAGTTTTACGGCTGATCAATACGGCTTATAGATCATGAAAATCAGAAATCTAGAGTCTCACATAATTATAATTTTCTATTTTAAATTTAAATAAATGACTATTCATACTGTAACAACATTAAAACAAAAATGGCTTGACAGTAGGGATGCACCGAATATTCGGAGACTGAAATAATTTGGTAGAAAATGGCAAAAAAAACAAACAAGCAAACAAAAAATTTCTGTATTCAGCTGAATAAGACAAAAAAATAAGATACTGATTTTCTACTTCCCGACCGTAGACAGGAACCAGAGTGTAAGATTACTCCAGTAAAGTTAATTTAATATTAGACACTGATTTGACATTCAGAATTGTGCTTTTCCTCACCAGTTAACAAAACACAAATTCACCAGCACAGTTACAGTTTGGTGGTGAAATGGAAAAAGACAAACTAGAGGCACTACCTTTACTAAACTACACTTGTTATGATAAAGCCAGAGTACAGTCGGTTAGCTTTGTGTTTGTGCTCTTGTGGCTTCAGTGTTGGGGGTCGTCTCACAATTACCAGAAGAAATGTGAAGTGTTTCAGTGTCTGTAGCCAATGACACTCACATTAAACACATAAAACATTAATATGGCTTACATCATTCATTTTAGACATTTTCATCATTTTATAATATTGAATGAAAATCTGTGGTCTGGCTTGAAGTTAAGTACAGTCTTTAAAGAGAA
Organism: Crenuchus spilurus; assembly: GCA_036984385.1. Lineage (NCBI taxonomy): Eukaryota > Metazoa > Chordata > Actinopteri > Characiformes > Crenuchidae > Crenuchus > Crenuchus spilurus. Next base: position 6,034 of record BRDA01029070.1, on the reverse strand, counting down.
AATACACCTTTAACACAAGCTAAACCTGAATTTGGCTCTTACACTGATGGCAAGCTAACTGAATGTTAACATTCAAGTAACCTGATGCTGCTTCCTGAAAAATGATGAAGGAATTCTGTCTCAGATGGTTTTCTGACAGAGAGTAATACAGAGGAGTCAAATTGGTCCACTAAAGTCCATCTTCAGCCAGCTGCTATTTCACTGAAGTGCATCCCACCATACCAGATTTGACAGGTGACACATTTTGGTCTAACAGTAGGGAGTCAGCCAATCTCCATATCTCCCCCGAGGCCACAGAACCCATGAGATACAGGGAGGACAACCACACACACACACACACACACACACACACACACACACACACTACATCAATCCATTCACATATACAAAGACATCAACAGAGCTGCTCAGATGACAGGTGAAAATTTGCCTCTGATGGAGTTGGAGAGTGAGTTTGTGCACGTGTGTGCATGTGTGTATGTGTGTGTGTTCCTGTCACTCATCTTGTCCCCTGAGAGCAGAAAAGAGTATTCAGTGTCACTGAATGAGAGTGTAATGGAGATGGAGAGAGTTTTATCACCGTGTTTACAGCTTCATCTAAACGTTTCAGAGCAGCCACAGCAAAATTTTATTGCTCAAATGTTGCTCACTGATAGCTCAGGAGACTGTCATAAAATTCCTAATTCCTTAAGAGAAACTGCATGAGACTAAAAAGAAGATCTGACATACCCAGATAAACATAATAGCCATTCATAGCATCAAAGCTGAGAAATGTTGAGAAATGGGTGAGCTCATATTGAGAGCTGTGTGAGAAAGTGAGACTTTATTGAGATCTCGACGGAAATGATAGAAGAGACACAGATTACTGATGCCTTTTTCTCAGGAGAAACATTTGAGCAGACCTAAGACTCACTTGTGCTTCCACTACATTTTGATGTCTAAGAGAAACTACTGAGATGTTTGTAAGATCTACTTTTGGATTGTTTCTCATACATACTTTCAGAAGGGCTGTGGTCAGGAGGAGACGAATGATGGGTCCTGACAAAAATCCTTTATTTCAAAATAAACTAAATACACCATGGCTGTGGCTGTAAATGAAACAAAAAGCATGACTAAAATACATGGACCTGAAGGACAAACAATGACGAACGAGGACTGTGAAACATGAGGGAGCTTTAGAGCAAACTTAATTAGACATTGAATTAGCGGCCAAGGCTGTGTAATGGACAAGACATGATGTGACTGGGGTTGGAGACATGATGTGAACAAGACACATGGAAGACATAAACAATAGCACAATAGCAACAGGACAGCGGGAGGTTTACACATACACACTATATGTTCATTTATGACAAATAATGTAAGACTGATCTCCAACCCAACATCCTCCAAACACTACCAGCAAATACAGTTACAGGCTCATCATTCTTCTATTCCATTCATATGAGATAATTCATTTTGTATTTTTCTACTGTTATTCTATACTTTATTAACTTTATTAATTGCATTTATCATTTAAATAATTTTTCTGTGCAAAAGGGCAGAACAAATCTCCCCCCGCTGCATCTGCCTCTCTCCCACATCAAAGGTCACAACTCCACCAGTCCATTACAAAACTCTGCAGATATATACTAAGAGGTGGGGCCCTTCACAACAGGAGGACAGGTGATTGTCTCTTGGATGTGTGATGGTTTGTCTTGGTCAAGCACAGCATCACTAGTAGAGCAGCACCAAATTGAGCAATAAGGGTTTAAGAGCCATGTCCATTAGAACAATCAAATGTCAAGCCTGAGATTTAAAGCTGATACCTTCTAGGTTCCAAATGGCAACATCAGAATGATGGGAGTGTGTTGGAACAAGATTATGTTTGCTGGAGAATGATGGAGGTTGTAGGAGAATACTGCTGTTTGAAGCAGAATGATGGTGTTTTGGCTGAAAATGTAATATGGCATTTGGAGGAGAATGATGTTTGCTGGGCACTGGTGGTGGTTAGAGTATCATGGGTTTTGGAAGAAAATTATGGTATCTGATTGTATTTGATGATAAAGGTGATGTTTGCTGGAGACAGTGTTGGTGTTTAATGAGAAGAACAATGGTAACTGATGGAGAAAGGCTTGTTAAGTATTGATTTTGAATTATGGTATGATTTGCAGCACCATTGTTTATTCTAAAGACAATTTTAAGTTTTTCATCTTCAATTTTTACTGCTCAGTCCATCAATAAGGTTTGACTGAGTGTATTTACAGCAAAGCAAACTTAAACCCTAACAACCAATCCAGCAACAGTCCATGTTTGACTGCTTCATACTTTTCAGTGCTTTAGAGTTTGAGTTTGTATGCTGACTGTGTTATGATATAGAAGTATTTGGGTACCTGTGATGTGTGTTTAAGTGTTCTGTCATTTTAATGACAGTGTGGTTCTATCTGAATGGAACAGCCTTGCTCTTGGGAGCACAAGCCAGCATAACACACACACACACACACACACACACACACAGAGAGAGAGAGAGAGAGAGAGAGAGAGAGAGAGAGAGAGAGAGAGTGATGAGTGCTGTAAT
>BRDA01029057.1:0-14387 GCA_036984385.1 Crenuchus spilurus | reverse complement strand
GATATCAGTGTTATTTTGTTATTTAATTAACATGGAATTACATAACCTCACAATTAACTACATGAGCTCTAACTTTTATTCATGTTTTGAAGTCATATCAAAAATGTGTCAAATATGTAAAAAACGTTTTTTATTTATCACAAAACATTTTTTTTTCAAATTACTATCCTTCAGTGTCAGTAAAATATCTCCTCTACTGTAGTGGTAACCCTACATATGAGCATCCCTACTAACGAGTATTCCAGGTAACGAGTCGAGATCTCAAAATATTTTTGTTCCAGGTAACGAATAAAATTCCAAGTAACGAGTAGCTTTATATTTAATTACTCAGTAAATTTCTTCAAGTATGCCAAACCGCTAGGGGCGCTGCGGTCGTAGCATCTCCTAGATGCTAACGTAGAAGAAGAGGTCAGTAAAAGTGCCTGTTTAAAGCGATGCTAAGGTAGCAAAAGGTAGTGAACAAGAAAGTTAGATAAATTTTACTTTTACTTTTCATATAAGTGTAACCATGCCATACACGTACGCCCGTCCTCCTGTCCTCCTTAGCCGCCAGCCTACATGAGCACAGTCAGTGTCCCTCTCCTCAGCAGCCAGCCTACACGAGCACTGTCTGTGTCCCTCTCATTAGTAGCCAGCCTACACGAGCACTGTCTGTGTCCCTCTCATTAGTAGCCAGCCTACACGAGCACCGTCGGTGTCTTTCTCATTAGTAGCCAGCCTACACGAGCATCGTCGTCGTCACGTTTATGTTTTAAAAAACCCATATAAACACATTATTTAGCATATTAAAGTATACTGTATATTGACAGGCTGACATGGATTAATCAGTTTTACATGTATTCTTATGGGGAAAATGCATCCAGCTAACGAGCAAACCAGCTAACGAGCTCAGCTCCTGCACAGATTAAACTCGTAAGTAGGGTTACCACTGTACTTCTAAACACCAGTGTAGCAGTGAGAGTTTAGACAGTATTTCAAGAAACAGTTGAACAGACCATTGGGCTGTGGTTTAATAACAACAAATAGCCTAGCATTTAAGGGGTTAAATAGCTTTTAGTGCAGTGTGAAACCTGAACATCTTTTTAATCAAACCTGACTATAAACCTGAGTTGTTAATCATCTATACGCTCTGTTCTGATTTCTCGAGCGTTCAGTCTTCAGAAGCCATCAGTGAATTTTTAACATACATGTTGATCGTTGGCAGGCCATGAGGTGCGATCTGTTCTCATCTCTCCTCGGCTTCGTGTCGAAATAGATTGGCTCTCTGGCACAGGATGCGAGAGAAGGGTCTCGGTTGCGCTCTCCCTGCTGCGAATCAGTGGGAAAAGTGTGATGAGACCTGGATGATACACTGTGTTTCTCCAAATCATTTTCATTTACTTCCCTAATTAGTCTCAGAACAAGTTGTTTTTTTAGATATTTTTTTTCATGCTGGTTTGAGGTCCCTCCACAGCGAACTTTTACAAAGAACTTTGATGTTTCATGCACATGGTGGTCCTCTAAAACTCCACCATGAGTCCTTAGATGTCTGGAGTTATTAGTAGGGATGTCCTGATCCTGACCCAGGTACGTTAATATTGAGTTTCAGCTGATTCTGAGTCCAATCTGATGCTTCTATTTAACATCTTTATTTTATATCTGACCAGATAGTGATGCCAAACTAATTTAAAGCAATAATTTTTGCAACATCCCTTCAGTTACTTTTACATGTCTGTAGTGTTGGCTTGTAGGACCTGAGTTGGCATGAAAAAGAACACTCAGACAGGCAGCATGCACACAAGCCTACTTGATGTTTTAGCTGTTTGTATGGATTCCTTTTTTAGCAAGACCTTATTTTCAAGCTCAGTGTAAGAATAATTGAAATATTAAGATATGTATGTATGTGGTGTGATGGTGAGAAGATGGGGCAATGGACCATTCTCTTACCTGGGCCTTGAGGTTCACCACTAACAGAAGTAAGCTCAAGCTGTATTGCTTTAGCAAAGGAACTCAGAGAGCTTAAATGACTGTGGTCAGACCCAGTGAAAAGAAGTCTGAGATAGTCTTTACATGCCTGACCTGATGGGGCAGTGTTTAATGGACTTAAGTATTTGAACACCTGCTTAGTCCTTGTTTCTTCAAAAATCAAGCATATTAAATAGGCATGTATCCTGCTTTGGCAAAAATGCAAATATGGGCACATGATCTCCAGTTTCTTCCAATCACTTGTGATGTTTTTGACTCTAGGAGGATGAAGACTAGCACAGGCCTCCACTGATGCATGTGAAGTCAAGCTCCTCCTCTTTTCTAACTGCTGCCTATACACTGTCTCTGGGCAGCCAACACCCTCAGGGGAAAGTGCAACATAAAGCTCTGATGGATCGACTAATAGTAGTGATGGGGAGAGAATGTCATCTACCCACCCAGAGATACCACAGCCAATTTTGCTCTCTCAGGGCTGCTGATGGTGAAGAAGCATGACTGGGATTAGAACTTGTCATCGTCTGATCATAGTGTCATCGTCTTAGTTCCTCCTAGAGTTGAGCCAGTCGGAGCCACCTGAAGCCCTCAAAACATCTTTTAAGTGTTGTGAGAACATTACAAAGTGATAAATGTCACAACGTTTTCTTGTTTAGTGTATAAGAGAGATATTGCCCAACACCAAACAACCATAACATTAAAAACACTTCTTCATTTATAAACTAGTCCATCTGTGTATACTTTATAACCTCCGTTCACACTGCTCTTCAATGATCAGGACCTCCACAGAGCAGCTATTATTTGGATGGTGGATCATTCTCAGCACTACAGTGACACTGATGTGGTGGTGGTGTGTTAGTGTGTGTTGTGCTGGTAAGAGTGTATCAGACAATTGGTCATCCTCTAGTCCTTCATCAGTGGTCACACGATGCTGTTGGCTTGAGTTTGACAAATACAACCAAATTGTGAAGGAAGCAGACCACCCAGAACCCAAGTCCTTCACCACTGATACAGCAACAGCTATAGACATGCATGAAGACACCCAGTGGCACCACTCACAGCGCATGAGTTGTGTAATTTGTCGGCTGCTGTTTATCCTCCTGTCTCATCAAGGTGATTAGCGTCAGTAATTGCGACATTAATCAATTTGATGGAACAGACTGAAAGTGGACACTCTGTGTCTTTTGGAACCACTGTGGTGTGCAGGAGCACGCTGGCATGCTGCCAAAGACCTTGTGATCTTTTGTCATAGATATACAGTATGGCTTAACTGTAGTGCTTCAGCACAAATGTCCTTCAAAATAAGAGAGCTTAAAAAGCACATATTAAAGCATGAGAGCTGCTACTTGTGTACCACTGAATTTTACAACCCCAAAGTCCTCTGTAACCCTTGAGCTCAAGCGACATCTTTCTTTTATAAAATTTTGACTGTGCAATAAGGACATGTATCTAATTGGATGTCAGGCATGGCCCAGTGGTTAGGGATCTGGTCTTGTCCCTGGATGGTTGCTGGTTTAATGGCCTGGGAGGCTTTGTGCAAGGCACCTAACCCCAAGCTGCTCCCTGGGTGCAATAAATATGGGCTGCCCATGGCTTCAGACACATGTTCTCAATGCTCTCTAGTGTGTTCACTAGGTGTGTATGTGTTTCACTGCACAGATGAGTTAAATGTGGAGGTCAAGTTCCTTTGTGTTCAAGCACATTAGTCAATAATTGTGCACTTTATCACTTAATCACTATGATTGCCATGCTGTACAGCTCTGACCGGCTGAGGCATGGACTCTACAAGACCTTTAAAAGTGTCCTGTTGTATCTGACCCCAAAACGTTAGTTGTGTGGTTGAGCCATCATTGATCAGACTTGCAGTTCTAGCATATCAGATGCTCATATACATTCTGAGGCTCATTGGTGTTGTGTACAACACTGTTTGCCAAAACATTCTTGGCACAATAATCTATATTATAGCTGATCCCTGCAGTCATGTGTATGTTATAATGAGGTTACATGTTGGAGTTATTTGCAGTTCTTCCAAAGCCCTATATGGCTCCTGAGCAGTGGCTCTAAGGTTTCTCAGGCTTCTCAAAATAAAAACTTGCATATCACAGCTTAAAAAATCCCCACAACTCTAGAGGCTGCTCTAAGGAGTATATTTTCATTCAACAATCTAAAGAACATGAGCTGAGAAATTCACACTTTTGGGAGAAGGTTTGCTCCCCTCTGAACAAGGCCTTCCCTTCAGTCTCTGGTGCAGCAGCAGAAGTGCCCCGGTGCCTGTAAAGCGCCATACAGACAAGGGTACAGTAATTGCCTGTCAGACCTGTCAGCCTGCCTTTTGTCTCGTCCCCTTGACACCAAACACATATTTACACACAGAATGAAATTACTCACATTGCTGGGCAAAGCTTTCCGCAGATGGTACCGATGAAGCCCTTCAAGGGCTCGACTCCACTCGCCCTTGTTTGGTTGGTGAAAGTATAAAAGACTGCCGCTGGCAGCGCTGCAGAAATAGAGGAGTCTAAAATGTCCTCACTCTGTAGTAGTGTGTTATCCCTCACCTAGACTTTGGAGGAGTATGTCTTACTCTTTGCTTGAGAATGACATTTTATATTGTATATTACTCCTATCATGGTGTGGAGTCTCTGTATTTTACACTGTGTCTCTCTACAATCATACAATCATACATAGAGCAAATGACTCTAGAACACACTAGCTCAATGAGTACCAGTAATGTGCAACATTAACCCACAACAGAATCCCAATCATGTCTGATAACATCATAACAACAACAACAACATAGCTCAGTGATACGTAGAACCTATCCAATCCTTTATAATGTTATCACAATGACTTTAAAACCCTCTGATCTTTTATAATGTTATCATAATTATTTTAGAACCCTTATGATCTTTTCTAGTTATCACAATGACTTTAGAACCTCTCTGATCTTTTATACTGTTATCACAATGACTTTAGAACCCTTATGTCTTTAATAATGTTATCACAATGACTTTAGAACCCCTCTGATCTTTCATACTGTTATCACAATGACTTTAGAACCCTCTGATCTTTTTTAGTTATCACAATGACTTTAGAACCCTCTGATCTTTTATAATGTTATCAAAGTGATTTTAGAACCTCTCTGATCTTTTATAACGTTATCTCAATAACTTTAGGGAATCTCTGATGTTTTATAATGTTATCACAATGACTTTAGAACCCTCTGACTTTTTATGTTATCACAGTGACTTTAGAACCCTTTGATCTTTTATACTGTTATCACAATGACTTTAGAACCCCTCTGATATTTTAAAGTGTTATCACAATGACTTTAGAACTCTCTGATCTTTTATAACATTATCACAGTGACTTTAGAACCCTGTGAACTTTTATAGTGTTATCACAATATCTTTAGAACCCTCTGATCTTTTATAATGTTATCACAATGGCTTTAAAACCCACTGATCTTCTATAATGTTATCACAATGACACTAGAACCTCTCTGATCTTTTATTAAATTATGACAATGACTTTAGAACCCTTTGATCTTTTATACTGTTATCACAATGACTTTAGAACCCCTCTGATCTTTTATACTGTTATCACAATGACTTTAGAACCCACCTGATCTTTTTTAGTTATCATAATGATTTTAGAACCCACTGATTTTTGTTAGGAGGCAGCCATGACCTCGTGGTAAGGATCTGGTCTTGTGACCAGAAGGTCGCCAGTTCAATTTCCAGACAGAACATGACTGAAGTGCCCTTGAGTAAGGCACCTAACCCCCTAAGTGCTCCCCAGGTGCCGGTGGATAAGGACTGCCAACCACTTTGGGCACAAATTCTCACAGCCTAGTATGTTCACTAGTGTGTGTGTGTGTGTGTGTTTCACGGCACAAATGGGTTAAATGCGGAGGTCAAATTCCGTTGTGTGAAAAATCACATTGGCAAATTGGTCCATCTTAATCTAATCTTAATCTTATCACAATGGCTTTAGAACCCTCTGATCTTTTATAACGTTATCACAATGACTTTAGAAATGCGACTATGCCCACTCTAATGACTCTTATTGTCATTATGATGTTCTAGAATCTTTTCATTTAATATCGCACCTTCTATTGTGATGTCATAATTATTTTGTACTTTTATTTGTATATAATCATTTGAAAGGAATGTTTATTGTCTGGTTCTTGACCTGAATCATAACTGCAAATGCCAGGAGAAAAAAAAAATGCTTACATTTTCTTTCACACATGACCATCCATTTAGAGAGCCGTCTTCAAATTCACCCATCCCACTGATTGAAAATCTGTCCAGGACAGCAGCTTCCATAATCCTGCCATTAGCTTGTCACAGCAATACATACAGGCGTGTGACGAGTGGATGTCAAATCAAGGGCAGGTGCCTCTTCTGCGGAGACGGACTTCACTGTGGAGACCTGGGTGTGGAAAACCCAAATGACAGGAAAAGGTCAAGCTAACAGAGTGGCGCTCCAACAAAGGCACACAAGTGATCAGGGCTTGACGGCCATTACATGGGAGCCCATTCCTCATGGACGTCTCAGACAGGGCTTGTCATGGAGCTCAGCGCTGCATTCTGGGGGAGGGAAAAGGTTGGGTTTTATGAAAGGGGGAGGAGGAGATGATTGATATTCCCATTTTCTATATGACAAGGTAGGAGCCTGCCTTATATAATGAGTTGTGGCATTTTAATTAGCTCATCCAAGATAAACAAATTCAGATCTGCCTTGTTGTTCTTGTTGCAGGAGATTTGTGATTGAAAATACAGTATGGCTGTCAGAGAAAGGAAATGGCTCTTTCCGTTTTTTAAGGCCATCTTTATTTGAGCTTCCACCTTCCACACTCACAGACATTATTTTTTAACAAGGCAACATACTCATTCACTTGACTTTGGAGTAACATGATTGCTGGGGTTTTAGTGAGGTGTCCTTTTATTATTAATCTATTAAAAGTCTGCTGTATTTTATTAGATTTTTGGTCTGAATTTACATGCAAAACATGAATTTTATTGTATATTAGCTGTTCAAATTATTAGAAAATGTGTTTTCTGATTTGTAACGCATGCTTACAATTTACTGCTGTGGATGAAATGTAGCGCTTTTAAATTACTTGTCCTAGAAATCATTGAAGCAGTGAAAAGACTTTATGTAGATATGTAGAGGTGTCAAGTACTGTAAGTACTGGGTAAGTAAGTAGAAGTAAAAAGTCTTACTTTAAAAAATAGTAACAAAGTATTTGTAGTTCAGTTACTATTTTTTAAAGTAAGACTTTTTACTTCTACTTACTTACATTTTCTTGCAGTTATCGGTACTTTCTACTCCTTACATTTTATAAACAGCCTCGTTATTTCTACGTATTTCATTTTGGTTTGTCATCATTCAAAAAACATATTATCCAGATAAACTGCGCCATCCAGAAAGATTGAATGTGACTGTGGTTGGATGATGAGTATAAACAAATACCATTCTGATACCCTCTTGGTAAGTGATCCATCACGCCTGTACGTCATGTGTCTCATCACTCTCCAGTCAGCTCAGTACTACACATATATAGTCGCTAATATATTTGAAATGACTCAAATATTTTCATTTTCAAGGGACATATATGCAGCTGAAACAGGGAGCCAGTACATCCCAAAAAATGTCAACATTACCTTTTTAATATAACATTATAGTCATTACGGCTTTTAGAAAAAAAATATTTTGTGTGTGTGTGTGTGTGTGGGGGGGGGGGGTTGGTGGTGGTGCACTATATGCACCTGTGGCACAGCCTAAGTTTTGGCATTTGTTTTCCTTACATTACTTTTACTTTTATAATTAAAGTAGTTTTGAAACCAGTACTTTTGCACTTTTGTAAAAAGCTTAAGTTGATACTTCAACTTCTATAGAGGTCTTTTTAAACCCTAGTATCTATACTTCTACCTGAGTAATGAATTTGAATACCTTTGACACCTTTGCACCTTTATGTTACATGAGGTCACACTTCAGCAGGACACAAATTCAGTTCTATTTGTTTTATTCAAGCTTGATCTGGCACAGAATATATTTGAAAATATTTATCTGGAAGCTCAAAACAGGCAGAAGTGAACAACTAGAGTAGAAAGAACTTTCACAATTTTTTCTAACTCTTTTGGGTTAGAAAATACCAAAGTAAAAAATATACAGCTATTAAAGAGCTTAATGATGACTATGCTAACAGTCTGGCCTTGCACACTACTGCATGTGATTCTGTCATCTTCATTGAGAACCTAAATGGGCAATTAAGTCCAACTTCTGATAAGTTTATCCATAGATTGAGCTTAATTTATGTTAGATTTGCTCTGGATAAGAGCGTCTGCCAAATACTGTAAATGTAGATTTAGCATCTAGAACATTGTTATTCTAGATCCTAGATCTAGACTAATTAGACTAGATTCCATTTCCATCCTGGTAATGGAAATGGAACCTCTGGAACCATGAAAATGTGATTAGAATGTATGAAGTTGTCTTTAGAACATTAGTTACATTGTTATTGCATAATTCTGGTCACAGTTGCATTTTAGATGGACTCCTTTTAGGCTCCTTCCATATTGTTCCTTAACATCCCCTCCCCTCCCATAAATCAAGCTTTATCGTGTGTATCTAAAGCACAGCACCCTACCACCATTACCAGGGCAAAACACCATCTATCAAATTCTAAATAATTGCTGAGTGGTTGTTTTGCCCCTGAGCTATAGACTTTCCAATGTGCAGGTAGGTGTCTGTGTGTGTGTGTGTCCACCAAGAGTTTAGGTCACAGGAGGTGTGTGTGTGCCCCTCGGATGTGAATGGCCCCCTCGCTCCACGGGATGTTAAGTGGCTAACGGGCGTCCCACGAGAGCTCATTAGAATCCCCCGGAGCGTTGGAGGTGTCGTGGCCCGTGCAGACAAACAGCTCTGCTGGGCTGCATAGTGATGCCTCCTATCCGTCCATCTGACTGTGGCTGAGAGATGGAACTGGGCAACCACATTGACAGACGCTGAAAGCCCCCCTCCTCCTGCTCAGCCCACACTCACCCCATCCTTATTAGACATGACAGGACTCTGAGCCCGGAAACCAGGGCCAAGGGGTTCACAGATAAGTATTCATTAATTTATGCCCCTTTGAATTTTAAACGGTCAGGAGATACTACTGTGGCATACATAGTAGTTGGGCTTTGAGGACCACGGACAGCTCCTTTTTGTCTAAACTATGGTGTTCAAAACCATGGACAGCTCATAAGGGCATTGATTTCACAACTATGGACAGAACATATATGTAAATAAATACTTTTAGGCCACAAAATAATGATTTTTGCCCATTTGACCACAAAGTCAGGAAAGCTTGACTCAGGTTTGAAAGCTTTTAAAAAATTTAAAAATAATAATCATGTGGATTTTAGATGTCACTAGTAGGCATGCATAGTCTTAGCACATTAGACAGCTTTTTACTGACTTACTACATGGCTATAGAAATGTGGACAGGTCCTCAGTGGCTGAATGCATGGCTATAGCACCATGAACATATCTTCCCTGGCTGAACACATGGTTCTAACACTATGGACAGTTCCTCACTGGTTAACTGCTTAAGCCACAGAATCTTGCTATAACTGTCAGCAATGTGAGAAAGGCTGTGGGCACTTTGAGATGAGCAAAAGAGAACAGGTAAACAAGGGAGAGAATAGCTTGTTATAGTGTTTCTCAGGGACACAGGATTCAGACAACATGAGACTGTGTGTGTATGTGGACTCTGATATAGTTAATGGGATTTCATGCAGAGATATTGAGGCAGCGGGGACCTGTGAGACAAGCTGTTTTTCAAGGAAATTAAGTACTTAATGGCCATCAAGGATAAAGTATATGTAATGTATTTAATGTTCAATTAACAACATCAGCCAAGAAAAAAAGATGCCAAGCACAGCACTAAGTATACATCAGGATACATGAAGACAAAGCTGTTCAAAATTTTCCACAACTGCATTACATGGTTTGGAACTACATCCTTTGTGATGACAACTCAGACCCTAACAGAAGAATGTGGCCATTCATTTTTCCTTCTTTTTGATGATAGTGAGCCTCCGCTTGTTTTTGGGCTACTATGGCTATTTTGAGCCTAAACAAGAATGTTATTTACTCTTTAAAATCAGCTCATCACAACACTGTTTGGGGTCTGTCCAGCTGGCATTTGGTACTGGCTGCATAGGTTGCAGTAGTTACACTGGGTGATAAGGGCAGGGCAAAGAGGGTGATGTAAAATTTATCCAAAGATGAAGTTTTCAAATTTCAGGCCCATTTACTAATAATATCTAATATTAGTCTCTGAAAATATTGTAAACGCTATACATTGCTACACAGTTATTACTTTGTCATTATCATATAATAATAATACTAATACTACTACTACTACTACTACTATTACTACTACTACTAATAAATAATAATAATAATAATAATAATACTAACAATAATCAAAGAAATATGAACTTTATGAACATGACTTTAACCAAAAAAAAATTTAGCAAAAATGTGACATTATGGCTTTTTTTTGTTATTGCCTTGAATAATCAATATTTACCATAGATAAATGACTATTTAGTCTTAATGCTCAGTAATATTTTACATACTGCCTTATTATAAGACATATTTATTTTATAACCTCATGTACAGATGGGAAAACAGAGATTTTACACAAAGCCCCAGCTAACATAGACACAATCGATCCCATTAGGTTTGGTCTGCTCAAGTGCTTTTTGGATCTTCTGAGCAGCACAAGCTCCAGAAGCAGTGATCAATCTGCTAAAAGGAAAAATATGGTATGATGAGGTAGTCCAGTCAAGCTGCAGCAACTGAAGGATTATGGGTACCCATTTAGAGCATTTGAAGGTAATTGCCTGCCTCACATGAAGAAAGCCAACAAATAAAGAAACAGTGTCCTCAATGGTAATGCAATAATAATCACAGGAAATGATGAGGATGTTTTCATTCATTTATAAATCATTTAAAATTAATCACCTTGTGAGAAATGACCAAACCATGATCATATGAAAGGTCATTAGCATGAAAGCTCAGCATCTAATTAGACTAGAGTGCATAGTGAGAATATCACCAAACAATATCCTGAACATTGCACACTGCAGTGAACATCACAGCATGTGCACTTTAAAGGGATTCTTTGCCTCAGAATGCTGATCTTGCTAATAATGTATAAAAATATGAGCATATGTGCTTCTATAAGCTTTTTTCAGCTTATTCTGCTTAGTATATATTGTTCTCTATATTGTTATCTGCAGGAATCAGTTTTGAAACTTTGGGAAGCCAAAGATGTTCAGGGCCAGCGCGCGCAGGCAGATGACGGGCTGTGCCTGGGTCTTTCATCTGAGTGAAATAATATTAACAGTATTTAACATACTGTAATTACTGTATGTATGTTTTTAAAATTAAACATGTTTAAGGGTTTAAAACATTTTTATTATCAAATTTTTTCAAAAAGAAGGAGTACAGCGCACGAGATTGGACTTGATTCTGTGGGAGAAAGAATGAGATGTATGTATGTTATTAAAATGATCCAGATGTAAGAGTTTAAAGCATTTGTACAATTAATTTTTTACATAATTACTGTATGTATGTTATTAACATTAAATAGGTTTAAGGGTTTAAAACATTTTTACTATCGATATCTTTCCAAAAATTATGCAAAAAGGGGTACAGCGCATGAGATTGGACTTGATTCTGAGGGTAACACATGAGAAAGAATGAGATTCAGGTGTTGTGCTGCCCATACTGGACCTTTGCGGCAACGCGCCAACTAGCAGCACCCTCTCGTATCATGAAATTTTGCTCGGATCTCGAAAAGAAATGCGGACGGAGTCGCAGCTCATATTTTTAAAAATTCAAATGTTGGTCTGCTCATATCCCAAGGTACCACTGTATATAAATAAGGTACCTTATTTGTAGGCATATGCATATATAGGCATATTATTCGTAGGTCTGTAATCAGTTATTATAAATAAATGCTCCTAAATTAGAATATTGCTGTGTGGAATTTGGGAGAAATGTTTCCAGCAGTTGATAGAATAAAACAAAACCTGTTCAGTTTGCTCCAATATACGTAGATCTATAAATAGTAAAACATCACCTGTAGTTGTTTAAAAATAATACTTTGCCTAAACAATGCTAGTCTTACTAACACTGTATGAAATTCTGCAAAATCAGGTTTGCATCAGTACAACTCATATCAGCTTTTCTTCCACAGCTAGCTACAATCACAGACAACTATAGCAACAAAAGAACAATACTGAAGCAAAAATGTATACTTCAAAATGCTAGCCTGCTAACATGTGAACAGCAGCAGTGAGTAACACAATGCAAACTGTGTGGCTAGCATCTTTTTGTTATTAGCATTTTTGGGGGGATGTATTTTGAACAAAGCAAAACATATGATTGATGAGCAGTGGGCTCCTTCACAGACTCCTATAATTAAGACATGACAGACGCGTCCAGCTGTACTTCTAAGAGCTTGGGAGCTACTTTCAGGCATACAGCATTTAAGGAAGAAAGGAGCGTGCACCTTTCAGAGTGGCAACCCCAATTACGCAAGCATTGTCAGCCAACAATGCTGTCATCAAAAGCAGCGGATGGGAAATTAAGCAGTGTAATTGCACGTCTGTCAGAGCTCAATGGCGACCCATCTTTGTGGAACGAGACTTCATCTGGAGACGTGGGGGAGTGGAGGGGGATCATGAGTACAAAACTTCTTTGCAAATCGAACCCCTATTATCACAAAGTTTAGGTTCATCCCTATAAAACCTTTGCTCTAAAGCATTTATCCCTTCTTTCTCCACTTCTTTCCATTTCCGAGGGCAGCCTCTGATTCGAGGAAGTGTTGTTTTTCCCCCCCGTGAATAAAAGATGATGCCGTTTTACTGCATAAACAATCCAAGAACACACAGCAAGCAGTTGGCTACTTAGTATTAATAGCAGTAACTTCAGAGGGATCGTATTCAAGCGTTGGACAGTTTTGTATTATTTATGATTGAAATGAAAGTCTGTGCGCACCAAAAAGATGGTTGCAGAATGAAGAATGATTCTGCTGATACCAAGTTTACAGAAGCGCTTCCAGTAAACAGGGAATTTAATTTGACTTCAGCAGAATGGCTTGAGACAGGGTCGGCTACAGACTTTTTGGGGTCCCTTACCATCCAACTGCACCGACACAAGTGTGCAATAATGGCAACAATGGTTTTGTTTTGTATATATATATATATATTAGCAACCGTGACACAGCAGCTAAAGAGTATTAATACTTTGTTTGTGGAGGCTAAATTTCAACAACCTGGCAAATGTTAGCATGTTCCAATTTTAAAGCATTTTTGTACAGAGTTAGGCTATGCTAGTTAGCTTGACAGCATCTCATGCAATTATGTACAAATAAAAGTCAAAATCATAAATGTTATTGTTTAAATTACATTTACAAAACTATCCTGCCACTTCTCATAATATTAACACCTTTAAAGTCAGGGGCAATGTCAAATGTTTCAGAGTTAGCCAGTAATCCAAACTAGCATTAGCATTAAAATTAGCATGTTAATGTAAAATTAGAAGCTGCTAATACAATTTATAACAGTATAATTGGTATATTAGTAGTAATGACTAATACTAATGACTGCATAGTAACGCCCATTAGGGTTCTGTTAAGGCCTACCTCACACCTAACAACTTTCACACAATTTTAACAGTGGCAGTCACATTTTCAAAGTCGGGATAAAATCATTGTCAAAATCAAAGTCATGCTAGAGTCGAGTTGCAGTCGCATCATCTCAATCGTTAAGTGTAAGGTGGTCAGGACTGAAAGTTTTAGTCAGTCTTTTTTGCATCAAGGTGTTCTAATAAAATCAAACATGTTTAATATTATCGCAGGTCTTAAGAATTGGCTTGCGAAAATAGTGACGTGAACACTGGCGGGAACCAATAGGAGAGCTACTGGAAGCCTCAAAGGCAAGTACATGAATGCCTGATGGGTAAATATGGCCGGCGAGAGCTCGAAAATTATGCTTCTCCTGGACTGTAGAAAAGGAGGAGAACCTGGTGGAGCTGTGGAGTGAGCAAGAGTGTTTTGCCATTTATTACAAACCGGATTCCAAAAAAGTTGGGACACTAAACAAATTGTGAATAAAAACTGAATGCAATGATGTGGAGATGGCAAATGCCAATATTTTATTTACAATAGAACATAGATGACAGATCAAAAGTTTAAACTGATTCAAAATTTCACAGTGTCAACAAATCCCAAAAAAGTTGGGACAAGTAGCAATAAGTGGCTGTAAAAAGAAAATTGAGCATATAACCAACAGCTGGAAGACCAATTAACACTAATTAGGTCAATTGACAACATGATTGGGTATAAAAAGAGCTTCTCA
>BRDA01029054.1:0-18630 GCA_036984385.1 Crenuchus spilurus | reverse complement strand
TGAAATTTTGAATCAACATATTTCTCCTTTAAAATGTTACATTTACTCAGATTAAACTTTTGATCTGTCATCTATGTTCTATTACGAATAAAATGCAGCCCAGGGAGCATTTGGGAGATAGGTGCCTCGCTCAAGGGCACTTCAGTCGTGTCCTATCCAGGGATTGAACTGGCAACCTTCCTTTCACAAGACTGGACCACAAGGGAACCTGGGTAATGGCAGTGAGAGCATTGAAGAGCATCCTAACCTCTAGACCACCACTGAAGCTGTAGCCCTTTGTTTGGAAACTCTCCATGGAGAGGTCTGGCTGTCACTCCTGTTAGTAAAGAGAGACTGATAAATATGCTTCCATTACTTAATAGCAACATTAGCCTTGTAGCTTCAGTGTAAAACTAAAGAAGCAGCACAAAAAACAGGTTAAAACCAAAAAAGGCTAAGAATCATTTCCATGCGTACTACATGGTGAAACCATTGTTCACTGTGATGGAGAATTTGTTGCACATAATTCAATACAGCACAGAAAACAGTTCCACTCTTGCATGTTCAGCTTGTAATAATAGCGAAACCCTTCTGGTGCTATATTCAATCATAAAAAACAGATTCTCCATCATGTTGAACAATCATTTCACCATGCAAACAAAGAAATGGTTCTTTGCCTTTGGATGACTTTTCTTTACTAAAGAAACTTTGGAGAACAGTCCAGATTCATGTTGCACTCGGTTCGTGTACAAACTGCTGATTTCAGCAGCTTGTAAGTGATCATTTAGCTAGTGATTTTAGCAGTTTTAGTGAATGTGCCACTTTTTCACTTCCCAGAGAGTGGGAAATATAAGAGTGCTTCTGGATGATGACTCCATTTCCGCTAAACAAACATATTCCTTACATTCCGATAAGCTTGAAACTGTGGAATGATTCCTGTTAAAGCCCCAGCGCTTCCTGCTGTACGTAAGCGACAACTGGACTCCGAGACTAGACGGTTTCTTCATAAGATTCAGGTCAAAGGCCTCAGACACACAAACGTAGAGTAGTTACATCATATATATTCAACCTCAGCAGGCTAACCATTCTTGAGAGATCATTTACAGCATACACATGGCAGATCAATCAATACAGGCCAAGTCAGATGCATATTCTGTTTTCGAGGAACTACTAATGGACGTCTTCTCACTTATCAGCTGTGTGTTCATGTGTTTGTGGCATCTCTGGTTACTCTCCTGGGAACACACTAGTACACTCTGTGCTGTGCTGGGAAAAATGGGGCATTGTGCCCACGTGACTAGACGGAAGTGCCAAGGATGCTGGGAAGTCAGAGAGAGCATGTTGTTCCTGAGCAACTCCGTGTGGTATCAGTGCACACGTAGAGGCGATCAATAACTGTAATACACTTACAGTAAAGCATGTTAGCTGGAACACATGGAGGGAGAGAGAGAGAGAGAGAGAGAGAGAGAGAGAGAGAGAGAGAGAGAGAGAGAGAGAGAGAGAGAGAATTATTACTATGTAATTTCTGTGGCTACAATAGATTTTGATTGATTGTGAAACCTAGGAGTCTTTGTGATATTATTTGTACACAAGCTAGTACACACTTAGTGTACTAGTCTGTACTTTACACATACTATGTATTTACACTCAGGGGTGTCGTAGTGGGGTGAAAAGTGGAACAGAGTCATCAGGGCTACAAGCTGGGAGAGGAGCCTTGAGGAGTCTGGAATTTTATTTTCCTTTAAATATTGAAGAAAACATTCTTTTATAGGGGGGGCTGGGCTGGGCACTGCTTGTGCATAGGGCCCAGAATTTGGTGCTATGGCCCCTATTTACACTCATTGTACATTTTATCAGCTCCATTGAACATTATAGATGCACCTTGTTCTATAATTACAGACTGTAGTTCATCTGTTTCTCTGTATACGTTATTAGCCTCCTTTCACTCTGTTCTTTAATGGCCAGGACCACCACAGAGCAGCTATTATTAGGGTGGTGGATCATTCTCAGCAGTAACACTGATGTTGTGGTGAGTAGATCAGACACAGCAGATTTGCTGCTGTTTTTAAACACCTCAGTGTCACTGCTGGAGTGAACATAATGCACCAGACAAAACCAGACTATCCATAGATAGAGAGAGAGAGAGAATGTCTGTGGCATCACCATGATTAGCATGTGGATAATTAGTCGCACCATGTTTTCATGATCTACTCATCCTTAGTGTGTAACATGTGAATCAAATCACAAACCCATCCTTAAAGCCCTTCAGACAGAGAATTCACTGGCGCTGAATTGCTTTTCATGACCTGCGAAATACAAATGTTTGCCAGGAGTTTGTGAGGAGGATAGTTTGCAGATGATGTATTTGCTCTAGTCAAAAGCTTTCAAAACAGAGTGACCTGCAGCTGTGGAGGTTTGGGAAGCCGGGTTAAATGGGAAACCAGGATATATCATTCGGTTACTAAACTAGTCATGTTTATTTGAACCTTGTCTTTTTAAAACAATTCATAACTTTTGGCAATCACTGACATGATCTCAGTCAAATGATTTTGATTTATTTATCTCATATTCTGTATGTTCTTACTGCTGCACATCACTTGGGATCAATGACAGCTAAGAACATTGTAGTTAGAAATACATTTTACTTATTTGTCCACTGTGAGACTAATAAAGGATTATCTTATCTTGTCTTGTAGATGTCTTAGTCAAATACTCAAGACAGCTATACATCAAAAAATTAGAAGATTGTCAAAAAAAGTTTATTTTAAATGGTAAATGGTCATATTTTATATTCATTACATATGAAGTGACATTTCAAGCCTTTTTTTGTTTTGATGTTGATCAGTGTGGCTTATAGCTCATGAGTTGCCAAATAAGCACAGTAATATAATGGACAGCAAACCATTTGCTAGTAGTTTTGGCACTATGAGCAGCTGCTAAGCTCTGCTGGAAAAGGAAATCAGCATCTTCATAACACTTATCATCAGATGGAAGCATGAAGTGTTCTAAAATATCCTGGGTGACGACTGTGTTGACTTTGGACTTGATAAACACCTCAGATCAAGTCCAGCAAATGACATGACACCCCAAACCATCACAAACTGCAGAAACTTCACACTGGACTTCAGACACCTTGGATTCTCAGGGACCTTGATTTTCAAAGGAAGTGCAAAATTCACTTTAATCTGAAAAGAGGACTTTGGAGCCCTGAGCAACAGACCAGTACTTTCTTTCCTTTTTCTAGTTCAGGAATGGCTCAATATTAGGTGTGGTTTGGGAGAAGTTTTGGTTATGTATTTTTACATAAATAATTATTCTATTTAGGTGACTACTGAGTTCTAGTGTTGGTTAACAATAATGAAAGAAAGCTCTAATGAAAGAAAATTTGTCAAAGCAGAAAATGGTGTGAATACACCAAACATCAAAAAAGCAGTCAGTCAGAAAAAAGACAAGTTTAGAATGCAAATTTAGATTTTTTTAGGTTTAGAGCAGAAGGAGCAGTAAAGCTATCATTGCTAAAACACAGTAGTCACTTAAAAAGCTAATTTGCTGCAGTCAAAATAAATGTATACAAAATCTAATTTTTGGTGATGCATTTTTACAGAAATAGCTGTTCTATTTAGGTGACTACGGAGTTCTAGTGCTTGATCACAGTGGTAGCCTTGCAGCTCCTTCTCTAAAAGAAAGAACATTTGTAGACATGCCTTTTTGTAACTGGAGTAAGTAGAAATTTGTGTAAATAAAACAAACACCAAACAAAATTGCTAAAAAAACACTCAAATAACCCATTTCTTGCCATCAAAAGTTTTGATGTATTTTAACCAAAATTACGAAACTATTTAGGAGACAATTGAGCTTAAGTTCTAAACTCAAGAAAAAAAAAACTTGACTAAAAAGTGCCTAAATATTTTTTTAAATGTAGTTATATTTAGAACTGTAACTCAGTGAGCCATGTGAGTGATTACATTCATCTTTGAATGTATATGCAGTTCTTCTGTATGTTGAAAAACCTTTCTTTCTTTATCTCTTTATTTCTGCTTTGTTATAATCAATGAACCTGTTTTTCTACTACAGAGTTGGAGAGGTTGCACATATTAGAGGACATGATTACTACAACAGTAAAAACATGCTAGTTTTGTTGTTCTAAAGGCCTGTTCAAAATGGTGTTATTTTAGGTCACCTGAGATCTTACTCTGAAGCATGTCTGGATCCTTTGAAGATCCCCTCAGCCTTTTGACCACAGGACAGACCAGAACACACCTGCTATAAACATTGCCCCAAGAGTTCCTTCTGGCACCAGATAGACAGTGTCAATCACAGAAAGCACATCACAGGAAACACGCTCGGGCTAAAGCCCAACGCTACTTACGGCTTCTTCACTTTAAAGCCAAGACTGTGTGACCTCAGGGCCTGTTAACATTGGATCTGACTGATCCAGAAACGATTAATCACCAGCACAAGCTGGAGACTCAAGAGAAGCAGGAGAGGGTGAATAGAAAAAGACACAATTCACAGCTGGAACTGGACAGACTTGCAGAAAAAAGGTGCGGCAATGGACACAACATAGGCTTTGAAGCTACATCTTTGTTGGTTTCTGTATGCATATGCGCAGTCTTTTCATTTAAACATATTTTTATGGTATATATATGATGGACATTGTTTCAAAACAGTTACCTAGGAATCTAAATGTGGGTCCAGATCCAAATCTGGTTTTTGAAAGAAACAATAAAATATTTTACAGCATAAAAAATTCCATTGGTCCATTCTTTGAATCTTTTTTTATGCTTTTCAGAAAGTCAGATTCAAAGTTTTTCTTTGGAGCAATGCTACAGGAGATCTTTTGGTTTAAAGAACCACCACACAATGTAAAAGTCTTTTTTTTCTCTAGAACCACACATTGAAGCTGAGAACTATACTATATGGAATCCCAAAGTACAAACCAGATTCCAAAAAAGTTGGGACACTAAAATTGTGCATAAAAAATGAATGCAATGATGTGGAGGTGCCAACATCTAATATTTTATTCAGAATAGAACACAAATCACAGATCAAACGTTTAAACTGAGAGAATGTATCATTTTAAGGGAAAAATATGTTGTTTCAACATTTCATGGCGTCAACAAATCCCAAAAAAGTTGGGACAAGGCCATTTTTACCACTGTGTGGCATCCCCCCTTCTTCTTACAACACTCAACAGACGTCTGGGGACAGAGGAGACCAGTTTCTCAAGTTTAGAAATAGGAATGCTCTCCCATTCATGTCTAATACAGGTCTCTAACTGTTCAATCGTCTTGGGCCTTCTTTGTCGCACCTTCCTCTTTATGATGCGCCAAATGCTTCTGAACGGAGCGTTGATAACTTGGGTTATCCTTGTCCTCTCTGGTCCGGATGACATGGGGTCCCAGAGTTCCATAAAGAACTTCAAATCGTGACTCATCTGACCACAGAACAATCTTCCATTTAATTTAAAAAGACCCCTGGCCCAGTGCAAACGTCTGAACTTGTGGAGCTTGCTTAGAAATGGCTTCCTCTTTGCACTGTAGAGTTTCAGCTGGCAGGTTGTGGTTGCATACAGTGACAAGAGTGAGGTCAGGATGTTGGATGATCTCACCCCACCTCATCCCCAGCTAGATGGAGCACCATCATTTCAGAGAACACAGTTCCACTGCTCTACATCTCAATACTGGGTGGTAGACTAGCTTTGTAAGCTGTGTGCATTTGCACATGTCAACTTTAAAGTAACTGGCTGAATTCATTAGAAGGGGTGTCCACAAACATTTGAACATATAGTGTATTTAGGGATGGAATGTTGATACATTATGGAACAGTTACGATGTCCCATCTTACAAAAAATATCTCATGACTTAACAGGAGTTAACAATATGAAGGGATAAGCCATCCGGCTCTAGCACCTTCTATCTCCATGTCATGATTCTTTAATTTCTGATGTACAGTAAGCACATTAACTTAACTCCAACTGATCTTCCCATTGTGAGAACTGTTTTATGCTGTTTTTAACTCTGAATACCTGCTTACATGCTGCTGAAACAGCAGTGAGCTGCAACTGACTGCTAGACTTCAATGACCCAGTAAAGATTTGATGCATTATCGCCATCTTTTGGAAGCAGAAAGTATACAACCCTCTCCATCTGTGCTTCACACTGGAGATGTTCCAGTCAACTGTATTAATAGAAGAGCAACAAAAAACTCAAAACAATAAAAAAGAACATAAATGAGTAACCCATATGCAAATTTTCAAAGATTCAACTTTATATAAAGTTAATTCAAATGGAAGCTAGAAAAAGCTTCATAAAAAGAAAACTGTGGCACAAAATGACATTTTAAATAATTAGTCATATGCTTCAATCCAAAATGACACACTGACAGTTTGTTATTAAAAACTTAACTGCATTTATTAACACAAACATAAAATTCAGCTTTTCCCATGCACATAGTAAGAAGGAACAAAACATGTCAGAAGTAGAAATTGATAATGAGAAACTTACACATTTATGTTTGGGAGTTTACATTTTCAATTAAAGCTCTTCTCCAATAGTTTTAGCTGCTATATCTAGCTGTGGTGATACTGATGCTTGTTTTTTAGCTCTGTAAATGGCCACAGTCATTAACGACATATTCACACAGGACATGCAATGCTCTACTACCTTCTTCAGCCACCATTCACCTTCATCAGTGTTTTCTGACCTGTGTTTAGTTTCTTTATGTACTCTTAAAATTAAGAGCACTATTGGTCCCATCCACCACATTAGGCTACAACAGAAGAAATAACTGGGGCAAGCATGGTCACTTTACAGGCATAGTCAATAGTATTGCCACCCTAGGCTCCACCTACTGGGTTTTCTTTGAGTTTTCTCTGGCTGCTTTTCTTTTTAACTGCAAGGTCTTCAGCTCTGCCATGGTTGAGAATGTCCTCTTTACCCACACAGCCTGAAACATACCCACAAATCCAGAGTCTTTTCATTTACTTCAGACTGCAATTTCACTAAATCTCTGTTTTAGTACATCCATTCCTTTCTATATTTTACAGAACATAGCTGTTATATAAAATGTACTTAATATTATAACAATTAGCAAGATTTTTTATCTTACCACAATGATCACCGTATTGACCAAAAGTGGCACTGAATACACCAACGATATAAACATTCCTTTGGAATCAAAGTACTGGAACTTTGAAAATGACCTGAAACACAAAATATTTTTTGTTAAAACTGCTGGCAAGCAAATATGATCAATGAGATAAGATAAAAAAAGAAGTTTGTTCTTACCTCCAGTTCATGGCTGCTACCTCATTTAGATACTCAGCACTATACACCATGGTGACTGAGGATATAAACAATAAACACAGCTTTAACTCATTTTATGTGGGATGTACACATATATACAGGTTAAATATATCATATTAATAAACAGATTAAACATTTGATTTTAAGATCAAGGTCTGAATTTATTTTACATAATCTCACACATTTAAAACTAAAAACATTCTAATTACATACTACACAAATTGGATTACTTTAAAATTTAAAATCAAAAGACTGCAAAGCAGCTTTTTCTTGAGCGAATTAGCAGTGCAACCTGGCTATAAACAATGCAAAATACTGTTTTTTCCCACACATTAAGAGAACTCATAACCTTTCAGAACCTTTTCCATATTATTCTATTACCAATGCTGAACCTACTTCATGTAAAAGAAATCTGAAACATTACTAAATTATATTTATTGGAAGCCCATTTTTGCCTCTTGAAAAAAGCTCATAAAGTCACTTTGAATCTCATAACTGACTAAATCCTATTGTGACGTTGGATCTCAAAAAATTCTCAAGTTGTATGAATTTATTTGATACACAATTATTACTTTGTATCATTTTTTATTCTGAATTGCATTATGACTTTGTATGTCATTATTCCTTTGAACCTTAGTTATGACTATGAAGCTCATTATTATGACATTTTTATTACTCTGAATCTCATAACTATGACTTGGTATCTCATTATGACTTGTGGCGGAAATGGGCCTCCGCGGTACTTTAAAACTCACCCATTAGGAGAAAATGGAAGATCTGTAGTCTGTAGTGTTTGCAGGTGAAAAGAGTGAAAGCAAAACACAGGAGGTGAAACGCTATCAGGCCAATGAGCCAAGGCTCAGACCAGTCAACCTGGACAGAGAAAAGACAAGAAACCCTGAGTTTTCTTTTTGTAGTGGCGGTTATTTATAACAATATTGCAATAAAAAACAACTACGAGTTTTGGGAGTTAGCAGGCTAAATTGTTAACGCTAAGTCACTGGTCATTGAGAACTAGCTGAGCTGTGTCCTTACCGACTGTAAAAACGTCCATGTCGATGTAATTCGTATTTTGCTGAATGCATCTATAGGTACTGAGCTGATATTCTTTACTTTCTGATCAGTCATTTTATGTAATACCTACAATACCACGTTAGCAAAACTGTCCCTAAACGATATTCCTAATAAACTTCCGCATTCGTCACGTCTCCTCTGAAGAAACTGAAAACTTCAAACTAAGAGTCCGTGAGAGAAGCCAGAGCCAACCAGTCTTTTCGATTTCGCCGCTTTCAAATTTTTCTTGTTCATGTTGTAAAACAAAGATTACCTCACTGTTTAAAATGCAGATTATTTGTCATATATTGATTTTACCTTCTCTTTATTCTTCACAAGAATTTTAGAATAGTAGGAATATCGTCGATCACTAGAATAGGAGACATCAGTCCATGAACAACCTCGATAAACACACTACAGATAGTATTCCGGTGATGTAACGCAGTCGTACTGACTCCATTTTGGTAGTCAAGTTGACGTTTGAAGGCAGCCCAGCGGGGGGTTTATTATGAGATAATCTTGAAAAAGCATCGTTTCGTTTAAACATTTTGCGAATGGTCACCACGTGTATGGTCAACTTATGTCACAACCGATCCAATAAAGGGGGGAAAACAAGGGAGAGCGTTTATTATTATTATTATTATTATAACTTAAATACTAATACACATATATGGTTGTGTATTGTGCAGTTTTTGTCTACGTAAATAAAAAAACAGTTCTCTCCAGTTTTATGACTAAACTATCTGCTTTATGACAGCAGCGACATCTAGTGATGATTGTGTATCAGTAACAGCTTCTGTCTAAACACTCCAACACTCAGCCGTCTGTTGACAGACGACACGCTATAAGAGGTTGTGCATCTGAAAACATACAAACATCATGAAAAAGTAAATCGTTGGCCATAATGTAATTCAACAAGTTATACGGACATATTTAGTATACATTAAAGTGACATTTCAAGCCCTTTTGGCTCAATATTGTACAGTATGGCGTATAGGTCATGAAAATCAAAAACCTAGAATCACAAATTATTAAAATATTTCATTTGGAGTTTGAGTGAATGACTATTCAAACAGTATCAACGGTTTTTTAATGATACAAATTAACTTTTTGCACTATATAGATTTTTAAGATGCACCAGTATATTACACACATTAGAATATTACGTTCATTTAAGTTCATAATTTATTTTATTTAAAAAAAAGTGATGCATCTAATATTTATTACATGTATAGTGACATATTTCTAGTATTTCTGTTTTATTGTTGACACTGTTTGGATAGTAATTTGATATTCTGGGTTTCTGATGTTCATACTGTTCAACATAAACGACATTAAATATGTCACTTTACGTGTACTGAATGAAAACTACGACACTTTCCATTTTTAAATAAATTACGAACACAACTGAAATGTTGTATTTTATAGATGTGTCTGTAGCTAGTTGATGCTCCTCGCTGTAGGTGGCAGTAACTCCAGGCGCTGCGCTTCAGTTTGCCATAAAGCCCCAGCAGTAGGTTGGTGGCCATTACGGGTTTTTCTTGCTGGCGTTTCTCTGTCTCTCTGCTTCACTTCCCTCTCTTCTGTCAGATTAACACACCATTTACTGTTTGTCCCGATGAAGGAGTTTCGTCCTGACTGACGCTGGGAGAATGGGGGTATTAAATATTTCAGACCAGGTGAGATACTGAAAATAATCTCAATCTATCAGCGCTACGCAGCTAAGCTAACTACGTTGTTTCTGCACTGCTGCCGTTGTAGACACAGCTGTCTGTTAGACTGGCTATGTTCGTTTTTATAGCGTTATTTCGGCACTTTTCACTCGTTTGCATAGCTGTGCAGTGAGAGTAATGTTAGTGTTGAGGACGTTCAGCGTTTGCTTTGTTGAGCTATTAGCGGGCTAACGTAGCTTAGCTAGCTAACGTTAACCGCCCAACGTAAAACACATTTTCCTTTCACTTTCTAATTTTCTGTTAACGTAAATTGAAAGTAGAGAGCCAGTTTCCTTGATTTTCCTCAATAAAGGCTCACACCGAGTAGCTCAAAGGACACAATGCAGCACTGCTTTTAGACGAGCGTTAACGTTATTATAACGCAACGGGTTAAATTACTGTTAGCATAACAGCTCTTATTCCACACCGGCTGACGAACATTAGCTAGCTGCAGGGTTGCCATGTTCGCATCATTTTTAAATCAAAGTT
Organism: Crenuchus spilurus; assembly: GCA_036984385.1. Taxonomy (NCBI): domain Eukaryota; kingdom Metazoa; phylum Chordata; class Actinopteri; order Characiformes; family Crenuchidae; genus Crenuchus; species Crenuchus spilurus. The sequence goes on along the minus strand of BRDA01029054.1, from coordinate 8,090 downwards.
TGGACTATATTGAAAATGCAATCGCTTGTCAAAATCGATTTGCGAGTTTTTGGGATAATTTCAGAATTGACCATGGCAGCCAAACATGTTTTTACAGTAACGCAGTAGAAAAGATTGCGTTGTCTTGTGCATGTATAACTAGAGCTGAAACAGGCATTGATGATCAGCGAAAGATGAAAAACATTGTATACGTGATGATTGGAATGGGATTTGGAAATATTGAGTCGAGAGGAAGGGAAAGGTTTAAAAAATAGTTATTAAATAATAATTCTCGTTTTTTACATTATTAGAAATGCTTTAAAGGTATAAAATAAAAACGAAAATGAATGGCAATGTAAGATTAAAAGAAGATTTAAGAATAGTTAAACCGGGACCTTTTGTACGTTTTACATTTCATTTCAGCTTGTGGAGGGCGGCTTTTTGGCAGACATTTGGATAGAGAATTTGAATGCACTTGGCAACCGTAACTAACTGCGACTCTGACTTAGCACAGCGAGCTGTATTTTCACCACAAATTTAAGTCACCACTGTGCAGCAGACTTCTGTAAGAGGTGTTTGCAGTTTATGGATTCAAGACTAAAACATCGATGTTGCACTCATGCTGAAAGCCACTGATTCAGCAGTTGTATTGCATGGACGAATTTAATTTACCTTGTGTTGTTGGTGAAATATTTATGTTGAGATTTGTTTTTCTTGTAATAGCTCGCATTTTGTATGTGAAGTTATTACTTCCTGATTATATGTCCATGCTGAGAGATGATTAAATCAGACCCTGAACTACAGAAGAACCAGACAGTTGAATGAACTAAATGAATGAAGATTTATTAAATATAGGACTCGGGTGTAGTTCTTAATTCTGTACAACCTGTTTATGCAATGTGTTTACAATGTGTATAAACATGATCTTATTTGTCCTCCACAGCCACCTCTGGTCCAGGCAATATTTAATCGGAATGTGGATGAAGTTCAGTTATTTTTGCACAAGAAGGATGAAGTCAATGCACTGGTATGTTTTCTAGAACACTAAAAACACTGCATGTACACAGTCATATCGGAATATTATGACCACCTACACAATACTGGGAATATCCATGCAGTTGGTAATAGTTTCCAAGATGCTACCACATTAACTTGGCACCTTTTAATGCCTTTTGCCTATATTGCCCATGACATTATTTCCCACTATTACCCATGACAATTGTTTTTCACTCTGCTACAACTGACTGATGTGTTAACTTATTTATACATACAGCAAACCCTGTCATGTAACATCTGTATCATTCTGGCAGAGTTAATTTCAAAACAGGGGTGGTCATAATATTCTGATATATCTGTAAAATAGAAGACATATTTATTGTAGTTTGGTGTCACGTAATCTGATGGTGATAATACACTTTTATCAAAAATTTGCTGTTCTAACTCTATGCTGAAGACTTTAAACTTAACTACTCTTGTTTGTGTTCTTTTAAGGACCAAGAGCGACGCACACCTCTACATGCTGCTGCTTGGTTGGGGGATGTCCATATAATGGACCTCCTCATTTCTGCAGGTATTACGCAGCAATGGAGCACACAATGTTTTAAGATATATTTTTGATATTGTTTTAGTATTAATTATTGCTTCATTGAGTCTTGCTCCTTTACACTTGTTTCTCAATTTTCTCCGTCCCCAACTCACCCTCTTCTGTACACACATCCCATAGGTGCGAATGTCAATGCAAAGGACCATGTGTGGCTAACCCCGTTACACAGGGCAGTTGCTTCCAGAAATGAGGTAAACCATGCTGAATGGTAATTACACCAAAAATTAAAGAAAAAAAATGCTCATCCAGCGTACCTGAATTTCATAATGTGACTCGGTAGTGTGTATGGCCTTTGCATGCCTTTATGCACTCCTGACATCTGGGCACCTCCTGATGAGACTGACAATGTTGTCAGAGCTGTAAGAACGCCGAGGACATTGTCACACCATCATCATGATTACTGGGTAGGGTCCACTTCACCAGCATAAGGTCTAGAAAAGGCTCGGAGGAATATATCCTAGTACTTAAAAGCAGTCTTCTCCATATTACACCCCAGGTTATCACTGACTTGCTGCCAGATCAGTCATGCTGGATAATGTTGCAGGCAGCATAACGTTCACCAAGTCATCTCCAGACACTTTCATGTCTGTCACATGCTCAGTGTGAGCCTGCTCTCATCTGTGAAGAGAGAAGGATGCCAATGGTGTACCTGCCAATTCTGTTATTCTCTGGCAAATGCAAGTCAGTTGCACTTTGAAAAGCAGTGAGCACAGGTACCAGTAGAGGAGGTTGCGACCCACATGGAGACTGTTTCTTACAGTTTTGTTAGAAACATGCAAACCAGTGTCCCACTAGAGGTCATTTGTAGAGCTCCTGTTCCTCCTTGCACAAAAGAACAGATAGCGGTCCTGCTGTTGGGTTGATGCCTTTCTGCAGCCCTGTCCACCTCTTGTAAAGGCCCATGTCCTGGTATCTTTCATGCCCTTGAGACTGTGCTGGGAGACACGGCACACCTTCTTGTGATTGAGTCTTGTGGATACATGTGGATACAGGATAAGAAGATTTAATATGTTGGGGATAGGAATTGGGGTTAGGAATTCTTTTTCTGTGAAGTTTCAGAGATACCCGTCTATAACCTCCTCATTCCCGAGACAGGACACTTTTAAAACAAATGATATTTTGTAAAGAAATATGTTCATTGCAGCCATTTAAATGGCATAATACAAAAAAAGTGCATGGACACTGTAAGATATTCAGTGTCCAGTATACTGGACGTTTGGAATTAAGGGCAAGTTAGTTAGTACCAATACAAGATACAAATTAAATGTATTTTCTGAGTTAACTAATAGTGGAAATATGTCATTTTTTTACAGTAAAATTACATACTGATATGAACAAATGTAAACATTTTGCAGTACATTTCTACAATTTTATCTAATAATAGTAATAAAATAATAATAATAATATTTTTTAAATCTATTATCTAATAATTCAAGCACCTCTTGTACTGTCAGCCCTAAACAGACATGAGAAGGTGAGCATAGCATTGAAAAATGTCAAAAATATAGAGGAATACCAATGGTTTTAAGACGTGTGTATTCGCGATACACAGCATGCTTAACGCAGCATTCAGTAGTGTCCAGATGGCTGGACATAAATGTTTCGCACGAAATTTAAGACTTTGCAAATAACTTCCCATTGTCAATATTATTTTTTGTATCCTTAAACTTCTAGAATAACATGTATACCAAGATATTTCAGTTATCTATTTCGGATAATTAAGTAAAACTTTAATTTTGCTCGGTCACGGAGGCGAGGAGCATCTTTCTCTGCAGCTGCCATTTCGGAGAGTTTTTTCAGCAACCTATCAAAACAACCTAAACCTCCTTGTCCAACCAATAGAAAGCCAGAGTTGGGAATGAACATATAAAAGTGGGTGGGGCAACGTAAAGCTGGTTAAGTTAAAAAAAAAAAAAAAACCCAGAAAAATAATATCCAGCATACTGGACATTTGGAACGAGGAGGATAATGACAGCTATGTTATGTACAAATATGTCTTCATTCCATAAAGCACTTTGGTAAAATAAAATGCTTTAGGTGTGCTGAAATAAAAAAAAAACATTTAGTTAAATAACCATAAATTAATAATATTTACTTACTGAAATTGTGATAAAATTTGGACTCCTACCCTTCTTTTCTCCCAGAGGGCTGTGGGGCTGCTGCTCCGGAAGGGGGCTGATGTGATGGCGAGGGACAAGTTCTGGCAGACAGCACTGCACGTTGCAGCAGCAAATGGGGCCACTCGCTGTGCTGAAGCTCTGCTACCCCACATCAGCAGCTTGAACATGGCTGACCGCACAGGAAGAGCTGCCCTTCACCACGCAGCCCAGAGCGGCTGCCAGGAGGTACAAGTCTTAACTCAAGACTGGGGCTAATTACTGCTGCCCTTCTATTCTTTTTATGTTTGTTCTGAATTAATAATCAAACATCAAGCTTTTGACTTTCATATTTTAAACTTTGTTTGACATGTTTGTCTTTAGATGGTTAAATTACTGCTAAACAAAGGAGCTAGCTTGAGTTCCAGTGATAAGAAAGAGAGGCAGCCTATCCACTGGGCAGCTTACCTGGGTGAGTCATGAATAAATCTGATTTATTGGTTTGGTGGTTGGAACAGCATGGTTTTTGAAGAATGTGACTTGTAGTAGGGTGTCATAAATAGTTAAACAAAAAAGAACCCCAAAACATTAGTTTAAAATATGTCAGTAACGGTATACTCGGCTCATGATTTGATTAATGATTTTTTGTATTTTTGCAGTGGAATATGATGCATTGTTGCACCACTTATTTTAAGTCTGCTTTTCTCAGTGTATTGGCATTAAGTTTGTAATTTGCACACTTACAATGCATATTGGTCTGTCTGTAAGAAATGGAGCCAGACGGATTCACTAGTTTTATATTCATTAGTTTGTTTTTAAATATATATTTTTGTATGAAAATGTTTCATTGTTTTGAAATCTTTCCAGGACACCTGGAGGTGGTGAAGCTGCTACTGTCTCAAGGCTCTGATAAGAGCTGTAAGGATAAGCGAGGCTACACTCCTCTCCACACTGCTGCTGCCAGTGGCCATGTCGATGTGGTCAAGTTCCTGTTACGCAACGGAGCAGAGGTCAGCAGTTCTACAATTTAATACTGTAGAACTGGCACTGTTCATGTAGACAAGCTTTTACTGTTTATTAATGGAAAACAATACAGAATGTTCTTCTGTGGTCTTCTGGCCAAAGGGCATTTACCAGAGTGTGTAAAAAAACAAACATCCTGCTGAAATCCATATACCTTGACCTACAGCTCTTAATTTTTATCCATCGTAACAAGACAATGTGAAAGCATTGACAGATTATAGCTATAGCCGCGGTGTGCGAATAAGATCTTGTTTCTTTCTCTCTTCCTAAGATTGATGAGCCCAATGCCTTTGGTAATACCGCTCTGCATGTAGCCTGCTACACAGGGCAGGAGGCAGTAGCTAACGAGCTGGTTAACCGCGGGGCTAATGTCAACCAGCCCAACCACCGTGGCTACACCCCGCTGCACCTGGCTGCTGTTTCCACCAATGGTGCACTCTGTCTGGAGCTACTAGTCAACAATGGGGCTGATGTCAACATGCAGGTCAGCATGTAGAGTTTCTTCTTAAAGTCGACTTGAAATCAAAATAGTTTCAGAAGGGTCAAATGAATGCAGTCTGCCATACTAGTTAGTGAATGAGAAATTGGGGAATTTTTCATTGGTCTTTATTTGGTTTTTAATTTTTCTTCTTAGAGCAAGGAAGGCAAGAGTCCCCTTCACATGGCTGCCATCCATGGACGCTTTACTCGTTCTCAGATTCTCATTCAGAATGGTGAATTAACTTTTATTTCTGTTTTTTAATCATTTTGCAAACATACACATGCTGATTCTCAGTCTTGATTGCTCTCTGATGTTTTCAGGTGGAGAGATAGACTGTGTGGACAGATATGGCAATACTCCTCTTCATGTTGCTGCTAAGTATGGCCATGAGCTGCTCATCAGCACCTTAATGACAAATGGTGCTGACACAGCCAGGTATGTGTGGGATAGACATTTGGAAGGTGTAGATTAAAATGTAGTAAGTTCCCTTTTTCTTATTATAGGGGTTAGTCAAACCACTATACAAATCAAATGTTTCATTGATGATGTTGTTAATACTATACACACTGATGTTTTCTAATCCTTGTCCCCAAAGGCAAGGGATTCATGGGATGTTCCCACTGCACCTAGCTGTGCTCTACGGGTTCTCTGACTGTTGTCGCAAGCTTCTCTCCTCAGGTATCTTATTCACACACAGTACCTTGCTTCCTGTTTGCTTTTTGTCAGAAGATAAACGCATGAGTTCTTGTCTTTTCTTTCTTCTTCTACAGGTCAGCTGTACAGCATAGTGCTGTCTATGAGCAAAGAGCATGTGCTCTCAGCCGGCTTTGACATTAACACTCCAGATGACTTTGGGAGAACCTGCTTACACGCTGCTGCCTCTGGAGGGTAAGACTGGAACTTCATCCATTATTCAAGATCTTGCACACAACAATTACAGCCACTGCTTATACAGCCACTTTAACATGTGTACATTGTGTTTTATTTATCACAAATCATAAAGTTGGATCAAATGTATGAGCTGATCACAGCTCAGCATTCTTACTCTAAGTTTAATAAATGTCATTATTGCTGATTTGCCTCTTTTTTTTTTTTTCTTTTTTTTTCCCCTTGCATTTCAGAAACACTGAATGTCTCAACCTGCTCTTGAGCAGTGGGGCTGACATGAATAAGAAAGATAAGTTTGGAAGGTAAATATCAAATCAAATTAGTCAAATCACCTTTCACAGATGTGAAAGCAAGTGAAAATCTTGGTTGTATAGTCCCTGCCATTCTAAATAATAAATATATATATATATATATATATATATATATATATATATATATATATATATATATATATATAATATATACGCACAGTGAAAACAAGTATACATAAACACTGCTTATTTACTAATTACTAGCCAACAAAATATTGCACGTAGCACCAATATTGCACATAGTTATAGATGCAATAATGTCCTATGAATTAATTCATCCATCGTAATGAAGTTTGTTCATTTCTCACATTATTTTGACCAAGTGGATCAAAGCCTCAACTTTTCACACTGTTGGCATGGTTTATAGACATAACACTAAAAACCTGTGTGCGTGTCTGTATTTTGTTTAAGTAGTGTCTTAATTCTATTTAACTGTGCCTGCCTGTCTACGTATTTTTTACACAGAACCCCTTTGCACTATGCGGCTGCTAACAGGCGGTATCAGTGTGTTGTGATTCTGGTGGGAGCTGGGGCAGAGGTTAACGAGCCTGACCAATCAGGCTGTACACCTTTACACTACTCTGCTGCGTCTACAGCTTTCTGCAGGTAAAACAGGCATGCAAACAATACTCATCACATGGAATTTCAAAATGGGTTCAAAACATGTACTGATTTATATGGTAACTGGCATCTTACATGTACAGCATGGCTGAATGTTATGAACATAATAGAAGTATTGTGATTTGTGTTACAACATATTGTGTGATGCTCGTTGCTGTATGTTAAAACACATTTGTGGTCAACACCAACAGAAACACTGCCTGGTAAAGGCATGCCCCTTAATGTTGATTAGAGGACTTGTTTGTGTCTTGTGTCCTTTAACAATAAAGACTAGTGATGTACTTATACTTTTGGTATTTTGTTCAATTGCATTTCCAGATTGGACAGAGCCCAGCAGAGTCCTGAGGATGGAGAGAAGGAATCCTTCATGTATGTCCTTATATGCTGACCTTTCCCATTCAACCACTTTGCATAAACTATATTTATTTAGTTATAACACAGTCCTGGTCCTGGAGATCTACCATCCACAGTTTATTTCCAACATGCCTGAGTCTGATAGAGATGACCCTGAAAGTCTTCATTACCTGGATCAGGTGTGTTGGATTAAGGTTGGAGTTAAATGTTCAAGGTGGTAGAGCTCAAGGACCAGATTTGGGCACACTTGACCTTGGTTTATGTTGTTTCTGGTTCATCTTTTTAGTATGTGTTCTCTCACAGAGGCTTTTGTGTGTGTTCAGGTGTGTGGAGTATTTGCTGGATAATGGGGCAGACCCATGCCTACTGAGCTCCAAAGGATACAGCCCTGTCCACTACGCAGCTGCCCATGGCAACAAACAGAGCTTGGAACTGGTAAGTAAATGCATTGAGATTCTTCAGCTCAAATTTGTTTTATTATATGTACTGTAGAAGTTATAATGGGAGAGGAAAAAAATGGTCAATCACTTTCCTCTTGCTTCTTTTTATTTGTAGCTCTTGGTGATGTCTTTCAATACATCAGGAGACACGGACAGCAGTGGATCTGTCAGTCCATTACACCTAGCGGTACGTATATTAGATTCGCCTACCTGGATGGTGCATTTTCTCAGGCATATCTCACTGCCTCTCAAATATATCCTCATGGATGAAGGATCACCACCTACAACTTGACC
>BRDA01029048.1:0-17422 GCA_036984385.1 Crenuchus spilurus | reverse complement strand
AATGAAGTTAACCAGACAAAATCTGAAATATCTGTGTTCATACTGTCTGTATGTAAGACATACTGCAGTTATTTTTATTTGTATGTGCCGTACGGTCCCAGCTTTCTGATGTGAGGTCTAGGTAATCTTGTCCTTCTGTATTTTCTCTCACCCTGTTTAGCTGGCAGTTTCATGTGTGTGTGTGTGTGTGTGTGTGTGTGAGTGTGTGTGGTGACGTGTGGTGCTGCTCAGACTATATCTAGAGCGAGCGCAGGCAGACTGTGCACAAACAGAACGCTGGCTCACTTCAGACACATTATCAGCGTCTCCTCAGCACGGACATGACGAGGCTCAGACTCAGGACCGGAGTACTTTGTTTTGCTGTAATTGTGCTCTGCTTTAAAAAGCTCAGAGGCTTCTAAGAGGAAGGTTCCTTCACCACATCTGCAGGTTCATATGCCTGTTATTTATGCTTCCATCACTCACGAACTCACTCAGAGAGATGAAAGGAGACTCCACTCTGGATCTGAGACCAGTACGGACTCTTCAGGATGAAGGAACAAAATAAGAACATCTGACTCTTGAACATCTTGAACGTGGACCTGCTCTTCAGGTGGAGGAGGAACGATGCAGTGGAGGAACTCTTCTGACAGAAATGTGACCGAAGTCTCCGGCACTCAGCTTGAGCTGGAGATCGGAGCTGAGAATGTTGCCACTCTGCTGGTGTTTGCCCTGATCTTCGTGCTGGGCGTGCTGGGGAACGCCGTGGTCATCACGGTTCTGGCCCGGAGTCGCCCGGGCCGATCCCGCAGCACCACCAACATCTTCATTCTGAACCTGAGCGTGGCCGACCTGTCCTACCTGCTCTTCTGTGTCCCCTTCCAGGCCACCGTCTACGTCCTGCCCACCTGGGTTCTAGGTGCCTTTGCCTGTAAGTTTGTCCACTACTTCTTCACTGTGTCCATGCTGGTCAGCATCTTCACGCTCTCAGCCATGTCTGTGGACCGTTACGTGGCCATCGTTCGTGCCCGAAGCTCCTCGTCGGTCCGCGTGGCCCGAAACGCCCTTCTGGCCGTCTTGGTCATTTGGCTGCTCTCCCTTGCCATGGCAGCGCCGGTCGCCCATCATCAGCGCATCATCGAACGGAGCGACAACGCCACCTACTGCTGGGAGCTGTGGCCACAGGCACAGCACAGGAAAATCTACGTCATGTGCACCTTCATATTCGGATACGTTCTCCCACTGCTGCTCATTTCATTCTGCTACACCAGGGTGAGTACAACACACCTGTACACACGCACATACGCCTGTATTCACACCACATACACCTACGCATACCTGTCTGAGCACACGGACATCCATCTGAGCACACCTGTATTACACCTGAACCGGAACATGCACCTGAACACACCTACACACAACAATCAGCCATAACATTAAAACCACATCTGTTTCTAAACTCATTGTGCATTTCAGCTCCACTGAGCACTTTGTACAGACTGTAGTCCATCTGTTCAGTGATCAGGACCCACACAGAGCAGGTGGACCATTCTCAGTGACACTGATGTGGTGGTGGTGTGTTAGAGTGTGTTAGAGTAGATCAAAAGTGATGTTTTTACCACCACTGCATCACTACTGGAGTGCACCAACCAGCCAACAGTGTCAGGACTAGAGAACCAATACAGACTGCAGCAGCTCTGCTGTGTGACCCACCCGTACCAGCGCAACACACATTAACACACCACCACCACATCAGTGTCACTGCAGAAGAACAATAAAGTACACAGAGAAACCGAGACTACAGTCCTTAAAGGATGAAGCTCCTATAAGGGTTCAGCATATTGTGACCTACAGTCATTTTCAGAAGTGTAGTTTAAACGCCTCCACTGAGCAGCACTGCCTGGCTATTATTTGGGTGGCGGTCCATTCTCAGCAAAGCTCCAGCAGATTTTAATGAAATGTTCAGTGAAGTCCTGAAGCTATTACTGCCCAGTCAAAGCAGCATCACTTCAGTTCTGCCTCTTTCTTTGATTTGCAGGTTTTGAACCACCTGCGCAAGAAGCTCAAAAATATGTCCAAAAAATCAGAGGCTTCTAAACGGAAGGTACGTTCACTACACCAGCAGATCACCCAGAACATCACCTCCACCTCGTCTGCACTGACCGTTTCTTTTAGAATGTTTCATTAACATTACTGAGAGAACATTGGGAGAATGTTATACATTAGCCTGTTAGCTGGTAAAAAGTATTAAATCAAATCATCTCTGAACAAAACAAGCGCGGCACTGATGCAGATGTGTAGATCATTTCCACCTTAATAAAATGTACACGATGCTCTTTTCTGATTGGCTGGCAGATGTCTATTAATTCTGTCCAACAGGACATTCTGAATGAACAGCTATAATAAATATCTGCTGATTGATAACCTGTGGTAGGGAAGCTGCTAATGTTCAGACAGATGTTTTAATGCATTTTTACTTTTTACACACTTGCCTTATACTACAACATTTTTATATTAGCCTTGACTTATGAGTTTAATTTGTTCTTTGACGGAGCTCGTTACTTAATGTGCTTGTATATCAAATTTCAACATTAAAATGAATTAAAATGCTATTAATCTGTTGCAGCTTCACAAAAACCACAGACATTTTTGTTACGTTTTTAAATAGGAAACATATACTTTAGAAATAACAAATAATGTATAGAAATAATTTGACATAATAAAAGAGAATGTAAAGAAATAAACTTTGTACTTACATTACAGATCAGATTATCTTTTTCAGTGATTTTTGCCTTTTTCGTCACACTTTCCTCACTTTCACATCCTGAAAATCCAGTCAAAGAGCTTTATTTCTTCATCCATTTCAAAATGTTTAGAAAACAAGTGAGACACGTTTGTTTACAAAGCGCTGCACCACTTCTTCTTCTCTGCAGTGTCAGGAGTGTGACCTGCACTCACACTCGCTACTGACTCCTAGTGGCGGGTGGCGGAAGCTCGCTCATAACTCTGATCTCTGCTCACAACTTAAAGCATAAAAACTACAGAGCGACGGCTCATATCTCTGAAAATTTGTGAGTTGGGTCAAGTGTCAAGTGTCAACATGAACTACGGATGACTCACAGGGCCAAATATAATTTGCGTAAATGGCTCTATTTTTTATTGTGTTATAAACAGAGATTGTGTTAATGTGTTATTATCACGTTAACTTCGACAGCCCTAATATTTATCTGTTCAGAGAAAACATGGAGAGTAAATCTGTTTTTAAAGTTTGTTTGGCTGTAGCTACTTCATCTCAGTGACTCCACAGATATTGATTATGATTGTTGTCATCACCAGATCATCATCAGAGTTTGCAGAGCATTGGTAGAGAACAGTGATGAAACTTTGTTTTCAGATTAGATCAGTTTATGAGGAGGACGTCTGTTTTTAAACATTTCACATCCTCCGTCACCGCCTCACCTCCTGATCAGGATGCTGGACATTTTCAGCACATGTTGTAATGTCGGTCTTTTTCACACAGTATATTTAATCCAGATTTCAGATCATTAGTATTAAAGATTTTCACAAAGTAAACAAGACACGCTGTATAACAGGGATTAAACTTTTGTCATGCTTTGAGTCTTGTTATACAGAATTAATAAGCACCTGCCAGCCAATCAGAGTCATTCTCATCTGCAGGGTTTAAATGATATTTCTGAGTAAATGATCTGAATCAGGTCATTGTGGTGCGGTATCAGTGTTGAGCAGAGAGTTCGGCTCTGTGGGAGTTATCACAGGTGATGTTCCTGTTGATGGAAAACTCGGAGCAAAGAAAAGCAATTATTAACAATCTGGCACCAGGCCAACAAGCTGCAAACTATTCATGAGAAATAAAACCCTTCAGGATGCTCAGGTACATTATAAAATACAGCAGCGCCCCCCAGAACTCAGCCAGAAGAAATCAGATACACATCTAAAATAAAAAAGCATGAAGATCAGCTGTAAGTCTGATCTGCTTTTACACGATTAACTGACTTATTACAGCGTCTACAAGCAGGACAGAAACATGTTCTCCACAAAGAACAAAGAACCATGTGTGAATATGGAGAACCTTATTAATGTAAAGCTTCTATGGTGTGGCTAGAACCACATGTCCAAAAAGTGTGTATGTGTGTATGTGTGTGTGTGTGTTTCATAAACTATATGCATTAAATATTTGACTACATTTTTCTTGTATTGTAATTTTTTTTAAATAAAAACATTAGATTGCAAATTATATATCACATGCAAGTATGTGTTTTAATAACAATAATAATAATAATAATAATAATAATAATAATATTAACAATAAAAAAATAATAATAATTTAAAAAAAAAAAAATAAATAATAATAATAATAATAATAATAATTATTATTATTATTATTTAATTTATTAACACCTTTAAAGGCATCCAAACAATAATCAACAACTGACTGTAACTGATACTGATATCTCACTGGTACCTAAAACTATTTTTTAAGTAAAATACTGTAAAACTCTCCAGACTGGGCAGCCAGTACGAGCAGTGACAGAGTGGGCAGAAGAGGGCACTGTGGTGTCTAGAAGAAGGAACATTTCCAGTTGAAATAAGCTTATGAGTTGTTGTTATTAATCATAATCTCTGTATGGGGGTGATAATCTTTTTTTGTTTTTAACAAATATCAGTGCTGATACCCCTAAAACATCATAATCGACATAAAATTACATCCAAACAACAAAAACTGCACTAGATAAAGAAAACGCTCCCAGTTCTCTGCACAGTCTTCCCTCTGCAAACTGGACGAGTCTCCCTGAAAGTGAGCACATGTTTTTTATTTGTATCACTGTCAGTGGTGGTTCTAGCCCATTTGGCACCCTGGGGGAACAACCCCTCTGGTGCCCCCCCCTTCAGGTCCAGTAAGGTGGTAAGAGTGTGGTGCTCTTCCACACTACTGTAGTGTTTGTCCACATGCTTGCAGTACGTGACCGCTTCACAAAGGAATGAAAGTGAATGGATCGGTCTCATGGATTGGGAATTATTATAAATTATTCGATACTCGCTTCAGTTAATTTTCTTAATATTGGTGCCGATATCCAATCCTAATATTGGGTCGGTGCATCCCTGGCAAAAAGCAATGCAATAGTCCCCAGGGTGCTTCAGAGAACCTCTCGGGGGCGGGGCAAGCCACCCTCATGCCACCCCTGACATTGAGCCGCCCTGGGCAGCTGCCCATATCGCCCATATCAGAAAATGCCACTGATCACTGTGACATCAGCAGATTAACGAAACGAGCAGTCAGGGACTTAAAGAACTGCAGCATTAGAGAGTTAAAGTTACATTTCATAAAGATTTCCAGCTAAAATGCTGTTGTCTCTTCATTGTCTTCTCCGTGTGACTGGCGAAGCCTGAAAGTCGAGGCAGCGGAGCGAGGAAAAGAAAACTAACATGCTGATTATAGACAAACTGTTCAGGAAAACATTACTCACATCAGTCTTCCACTGAGAGCAGATCTGTCACCCCCAGCTGTGCAGCTCCTACCTGACCTTAAAGACCACCTGCAGCCAAAAAAACAGGCTTTTAAAGCGGCTCCTGATTATTATTCATCAGAATATTCAGATTCATTGTGGTGCACATGCGGCTCAAACAGTGACAAACTACAAGTGACTCATTTCCCAAAAAATGACTTAGAGACATCTAAAATACACTATGTGGACAAAAGTATTGGGACACCTGCTCCTTCGTTCTTTGCTTTATTAATTAAGCTGTTCTGCTAGATTTGGGAGCTTTGCTGTGAGGATTTGATTGTATTCAGTGACAAGAGTGTTAGTGAGTTGTGTTTGATGCTCAACTCATCCTAAAAGTGCTGGATGGAGCAGAGAACAGAGCTCCACAGTGCTGGGAGATTTTATACCCCTCTAGCCCACACCTGGCATTAGACGTGGTGCCAACAGGTTCATGTTCATCTGCTCCAGAGAGTCTTATTCTACTGGCAGTACTACATGAGCTTAGAGCTTTTCTTACTCGTTTTGTATTTTGCTGTTTGTTTTGTGTGGTGTATAAATGTTTATTGACCCACACAGACGAGCATCTCATTATGTATTCAAGGCACCATCTGAATACTTACCCACAGGTCAGAGTGTTTAACGCTCACACTGTGCTGCCGTCTCACTGTTTTCCTCTCCAGGGTGGAGGAGGTCCTGATGCGACGTGGTTGGAGAGTGAATAGTTCCGTGAATGTCACACCTTTGCTAGTTAACAGAATATAGGTCCTCTATTTCATTTATTTCAGAAAGAAAATGCCAACGTTCACCATCTGCAGCTTTTCCCTGCACCGTTTAACAAATGAGCTACTGTAACACAGGATCTAGACCAGCACTAGACTTGTGAGTGTGGACAGAGTTACTGTCTGACCGGAGCGCTAAGACTGAAGAGAAAAGAAGAAGCTCTTAATTAATCCCTGATTTAATTGATTCTTTTCATTTAAGTCATCCAGAGTGGACACACACACACACGCACACACACAAACACTAGGGGGCAGTGAGGAGTCACTTGCTGCAGCACCCGGGCAGCAGTTATGGTGTAGGTGCCTTGTTCATGGGCACTTTGTCGATGTATCCAGAGTTGCCAGGTTTGCGGTTTTCATGCCAAATTGGGCTTGTTTGATAATCCAGTCGCGGGTGAAAATTCAAGGGTGGTGGGGTGCCTTTTTTTGGGAGAGAGAACAGTCGCTAGCTAATATGCCAGGTAAATACGGTAAATACAGGTATTGCAAGGACTGGGAAAAAAGGTTTGATGGAATTAATAATATTTTGCTAATTATGTTACTATTAAATGTTACTGACTGGGATATAAAATTGTTATAAAATAACTAAACACTGTTACCATATTATTAATGATAATAAATCCCTTATAAACAAAATACTAAGTCGTACAGTCAAAGTTGTTTTGCCATTTGCTTCAAACGTGTGACAGACATATTTTGGGCTAGTTGAAGCTTCTGAAGGGCAGGTTTTAGACTGACTTTGGGCTGGATATTTTTGTTGGACCTGACAACCCTGGATGTATCGCACCGGCAACCTTTCAACCCCAGCTGTGCTGAATTGCTTCTTTAGCACTGAATATGCTAATATAGCTAACACACAATGAAAGCCTATACCTCACTAATTAATTCAGCCTTCACCAGGTTAGCGGTTGTTAGCTATGCTAATGAACTTTAGCCCACATTTCTAGGTAACAGTATATTATACAGTGTCAGAAAACACATCATTTGAGATTACGTAGGTTTGTGAAGTCTTAGCCTCGCAATTAACATAGTAATCATCTACTCGTTAGTTACAGATGCCTGAAATCTTTCAAATTATAAATATATTAAGAAAAAAAACATTTCTGATAAGCGAGCTCAAACTTTTGAATGCTCTTTAAACATGGTCTCTGACTCTGTCCCACCACCATGTTTCTCCACAGACGGCTCAGACGGTGTTGGTGGTGGTTGTGGTGTTCTGTCTCTCCTGGCTGCCTCACCACGTCGTGCACTTATGGGTGGAGTTCGGTTCCTTCCCACTGAACCAGGCCTCCTTCATTTTTCGGGTGGTGGCGCACTGCCTGGCCTACAGCAATTCCTCCGTCAACCCAGTCATCTACGCCTTCCTGTCCGAAAACTTCAGAAAGGCCTACAAGCAGGTGTTCAAGTGCCAGATCACCAGTGAATCACCGCTAAACGACATCAAGGAGGTCCGCAGTAAAGCTGAAACTCCGCCCTCCACTAACTGCACCAACGTTTGATGGGTTCAAATAAAAGCTGAGTGACGTTAGTGCTGAGCCTGACTTCTGTGAGCGCTGTGCTCCTGATCTCATCTAATCTACTCCTTCATTCATCACAATCATCATCATCATCTTCAAACCGCTTTTCCTGGTGAGGCTGGAGGGTCACACCTTTATTCCAAATGTATTCCAATTAGCGTAAGCTTATTAATATCAATTAGCATGGTGCTAACTGCAAGCCTGAGACATCTCATTTGGCCACAAAATAGATCTGACTGTGGGTTTCTGGCACTGTATGATATGCTGTTGTCTAAAAACATGGACTTAAAGGCTTTTGTCTGTATGTTTATAGATAACAGGATTATTAATATCATACAGGATTATTGGTCTATTGGGAGAATTATAAGTTAATGTAATGGCTGTGGTTTTATTTAATATGCTAAAGTCATCACAACTCAAAAAGAAACTTTATTATCAGACGGTTTTGGATTTCCATGTTTATACTACACTTAATTCCATTTCTGCACTTATTGTAATTGATACACTATAGCTTCTCCACATATACACCAACATTTTCCTTAGTTATGCTTACATTGCACCTTTATGTTTATATTTTTATAGTTACAATGCCTGATCTCCATCTTTACACTGCACCTGTTTCTGTTTTCACATTGCACTTATTTTCACGACTAAGCTAAGAACAGGGGGGATTTTCACCGATTACACGAGTGGTGGACAGCCTAGGTTGTCTGCCATGGGGGAGTGGGGGGGGTATTGGCGATTGAACGTTGGTTTACTTTCACTTTCTTCTTGTAGGGCTCAAAAACATTGTTTATCCAATTTCCTGACTACACCAATGTTGGTTCCATTGATTGACTACACCTACCTTACTAGTGACGGTGATGTAGTGATGGTTTCACTACAGTTTAATAATGAAGTGTAATAACGAGTTAGTAATGAAGACACAGTCCATATACGTTCTCAGTGTGTCACCCACTTCTGACACCAAAACTACAAAACTAGTAAAAATACCATAAACACATAACAAAGAATTCACTTTCAGACCCACGTATGGGTACTTAGAGTTCAAGGAATTAAATCGTTTTGGGTGTGAGGGGTCACTTCCCAGTGAACCTTTGTGTTTTTCCAGGGAACGGTCCTCAGTGTGGGCTGGAAATCCGTCATCATGGGACGTGATGATGGCGATTAGTGTTGAGGACAGTAAAGTCCACCCAGCTGTGAATGAACTGAGGAGAAGCTTCTGGAAGTCTCACAGTATCTGCAGTGTTCAAAGCGTGATGTTTAAATGTTTAAAAAGTGTTTTTGGCATGCGTTTTGTGTGAAAGCAAAGCTCCCAAAGGAAGTAAAGACAAAGGGTTGAGGGTTGTTTTATTGTTTTATCTGTAGACATAAAGCATATCTTCCAGCCGTATAAACACTCGTATGTATAATATTTTTTTACTTTAGGTCATTTCATTCAGTAAAACTATTTCACTGTATTGGCAGCTAACATTGTTTACAGTAGTCACCACCAGTACAGGAAGAGAGTTTTACTGAACAGACTTTAAACGAGCCAAAAAAGTTAGAATAAGTTTACAACCTTCTCAAAATGATCAATACTGGACATTTACATTAGACTTAAGATGATGTCAGTGGTCAGGACTTCCACAGCACCATTATTTGGTGGCTCATTTTCAGTGACACTGAAGTGGTGGTGGTGTGTTAGAGCTGCTGTGTCACTCACTGTCCTCTATCAGACACACCTGCCTTGTTGGTCTTGTAGATGTAAAGTCAGAGACAGCATTGGTCTTGTAGATGTAAAGTCAGAGACAGCAGCTCAGCACAGTGTGTGTTGGTCCTCTGGTCCTGATGCTGTTGGCTGGTTGGTCACTATTTTCTCTACAGTAGTGACACACTAACACACCACCACCACATCAGAGTCACTGAGAATGATCCACCTGCTCTGTGGGGGGTTTTGACCATTAATGAACATTGAGAAACAGATGAACTGCAGTCTGTACAAAATGTCCCTAAATAGTCAACAGAGCTCAAATGGACGGCGAGTGTAAATAAGAAAGACTCACTGACTGTATTTATTGGAGCATGGAGCTCTCTGCGTGTCCTGTGTTTTTATTTATGTCTCTTTAGAAAGAAATGTGTTGTGCTAAATGTTCTGAAACATGCCTCTGAAATGCATTCGGTCCCTGTAACTGCCCACAAGCTGTTTTTTGTAATAATGGCTTTATTCTGATGGCTGATTTGATTTTTCAGTGTGGACATGTATTATGAAGATTAATGGACTTGTATGCGACTGGATTCGGTTCAGCTATTACAGCAGAGCTGGTCCGTTAAATCTGCTCCAGAACCACATCACAGACTGGAATCATCCTCTGTGCACTTCCTGTCTGCCTCGCTTTAATGAAGTTGGATGTAATGGACTGGGACTGACTGTCCTAACTGCATAAGGGAGACTTACAGACTCACACTAGAACCCATGCCAGGGTGAGACTCACTACAGGTTGGCCATGGAAACCTGGCAGCTCGTCATCTACATTTTTTGTACAAATATGTGTGTAAAAACAGCCCTTTCCTTTCTCCACCCATTAGTGTGCTCTTCTACGGTTGTGAAGTTGTTAATGTTTTACAGAACACTGATAAAGACCCACTCATCCTAACGAGTTAAGGTCCAATTATAACGTTTGTGTGAATTTATGTACAAAAAAAAATCTTTTTTATAACTTCTCCACCGTGTCTGCTGATCAGAGTGTAACAGTCTACTAGAATGTAATGATGTTTTTAAGGAATAGTGCTTAAATAATGCTCAGCTGATTTATTTTAACTGCACTACAGAATGTGATACATACTATCACGCTAACCAGCTAGCACAACAACTGTATAAAACATGGACGACAAAGCCAAAACATCACCAACAGCTTTTCAAATTTGGCACCAGGGTCTGCTCAGAAGAGACCACAGTTGAATCACGCCTACTCATGTCTGTAGCCCGCCCCCTTCCGACAGTCATTCGGCAGTTATTGGTTGAAAAAAACCAAAGACGCTAAAGCTTCAGTTCACTGTGGTCGGATTAGAAGAAAATAACTCTTTAAATGTTTTTAGGACTCAAGAGCAGAAAATTAATCTGAACAGACTGATGGCCAAGACAGACAAGTCTGAGTACAAACACTACAAGACCAGAACTTCACTAGTGTTAGCTGACAACAGCTAGAAAGAGCTGCTGGAGCCAGGGTTGCCAGACCCAGCAAAAACAATCAGTCCAAAGTCTGTCTTAAACCCACGCTTCTGGAGCCCAAAGTCTCACAGATGTTTGAAGAAAACCAGCTATAGATGGCAAAATAACTGCCACGTTACTTACTTATAACTCTTCTGTTAAACTTTTGTTTACATTATATTCTACATTATACTTCATTGTGCAGTATTTTGCAGTTTTTGAGAAGCATTACACTTTTTATAAGGCCGTGGTATTATTCGTAGTATTGTTATTTCATCATTATGTTGCTAATATTATGATAATATTAGATTTTTAATATGAATTTTGAAAATCATGAACCTGGCAACCTTGGTTCCAACCAAGACTGTCAATCACTTTATTCCCAGTGTAACCACGTCTTCTTACAATATACTATAATAACACTAATATCTTGCGGGGTGGGGGTGGGGGCAGGGTTTGTGCCGGTATTAGCATAGGAAAAACTAACTGAGTCAGATACTGTAGATAGAAACACAACAAAAACAACATTGAATATAAACAGTTTAGTTATAGAAACACATGGAAATGGGCGGAGTTAGACTTCACACTGCAGTAAAATGACTTTAAAGTGCTTCACTTTTTACAGACAGTGTGTTGTCCCTGTTTTCTGCCGTCATGTGGCTTGAATATTATGCATGAAAGTAAAAAGTGAAACTTTGGTGTGGACCTGTTTTATATCAACGCTCTGCAGAAGATGTGCATGTGATCGTGTGTCACTCTGTGATTCTGTGTGTTAAGTCTGAGATATTTCAGATCTGTAATGTTGATGTCTTTCCTGCTCTAATAATGCAGCTCTGCTGTTTCTATTTATTTATTTATGGTCCTTGAATAAACATGAAAAAGTACCTGCTCTGATTTACATAAGGTTCACTTGACCTTTCAAGCGTTTTCACAGCAGCATTAGCATTTTTGTGTAAAATCTTCTTTTGAGATATTAATATTAAAAGGACCATCAAATCACTGTCACAATCAGCATGATTCCCCATTAAAGCTTGATGAACGATATGAGTGTTTAATTACCATTTCATCAAAGTTCAGTGGAGATGAATGTGGTGCAGCACACAGGAACATGTTCTTAACGAGGCCCATATCCTTCCTCATTCATAACATTTGTTGGGTTTCTGTAGTAAAAACAGTCATAATTCATGTTTATATGATCATTTTCCAGCCTCTCTCCTTTAGAATTAAACAGGCTGTCTTTGTTACTGTGCATTTAAGACTGATAAGCTATATGTAAATGATTTATGCCCTGATTGGCTGTCTTGTGTTGGTCTCAAACACTGCTTGTAACTTCTGTGTTAGTGGGTGGTGCTAAATGGCTTTAGGATGAATGGGTGTGTCTAATGTGCTGTAGGATGAATGGATGGGCTCTCCGGGCACTTCCTGTTTTGAAGTTGTCTTTGTACAGAGAACTTTGTGTTTCATAAAGTTATTGGACAACGTAGCTGTTCCACATCAGGCCATCAGTCCACTTGTACAAGATCAGGGTTTACACTCAGTGTTGCTGCTACAATGTTAAATGTACAGTAGATGTTTACTGAACTAGATTGTACATTTATCCACAAAAACTAATTCTGTACTGTTTCTGCCAAGAAGCTGCTAGAACAGTGTGTGTGGCACACAGCTAAAACAGACCCCAAATGTGTTTTTGTGCTTCACATACAGAATGAAAGGCTACACTGATTAATATAGGAGTGTACTGCACACAACACAGTGTAGGGCTTTATGTCCCTCAAGACTTATTCAGAACACAGTGTCCCTTACTTACCATCACAATTTTATTTCACTGCAGACACAATGAACTCAACGTATTTCATGTTTTGTCATCATTACATAATTCAAGGAATCTGGAGGAATTTCAGTGTGTAAAGGGTAACTTTATAATATATATATAGGTGTGTGTGTGTGTGTCTAATTCAGGGACTGAATTAGCAGGAAATTGAAGGTATTATCAGGTTTATTTGTGACATTGCCGCCCCAAACACAGCTCTTTCAAGACATTTTGTACTAAACATTGTTACAATTTAAAAGTAAATTCCAAGCATATTGTGCTCTTCACTGTTCTCATATGTTTAGTGTTACACACCTAGAACTGAAGCCCTTTGTTTACAAACATATACATTTTATCTGTAGGTTGAATGGGTGGGGCTAACAGCTGTAGGCTTAATGGGCGTGACTAAACTGCTGTATATTGAATGTGTGTAGCTGAACAGCTGTAGACTGAATTGGCTTGATTAAACAGCTGTAAGCTGGTTGGGTGTGTCTAAACAGCTGGGGGCTGGATGGGCGTGGCCAAACTGCTGTAGGTTGAATGGATGTAGCTAAACAGCTGGGGGCTGGATGGGCGTGGTCAAACTGCTGTGGCTTGAATGGATGTAGCTAGTCAGATGTAAGCTGGATGGGCGTGGCTTGAATGAAAATGAAAAAGTGAGTTAAAAATGAGAAGCTCATTGCTCGTATGTGTTCTGTTTAGCCGATGCTAACACCTGAGAGAGCAGAAGAGAGCTGCATGCTGCTGATGGAGTTAATAAGAAGACTCTGGTGGTGGAACTGCCTGCAGGGATTGATTGTAGACTTCTCTGAAAGTGAACTCAGACTCCCGTATTGATCTGCTCAGAGGAACTAAATTGTGGGGACAAACAATCAGTGCGTTCATGTCGTCCGTGACTCAGCTACTAAATTCGTTAATATGCCTCAGCACACAGGAGTTTATCTGGTCTTCACCTTTCACTGCTCGTCAGTAATGAGGTAAATAAGACACTGGAGGAAGCCTCACGGACGAAATGAACAGGACACAACGTGTAGAGAATCAAAAGACTGTGGCTTGTAGTGCTTGGTAGCGAAACACTGCCCTGAAATCCTCTGTAAAGTTATTTATCTGCTCAGTAAAACATGTTGAAGTCATTAGAATAAATGCAAATAAGTGCTTTCTGTATATTATTATACCCTTGTTTACCAGTCTGGTGTTAAATTCTGTTTATTTCTGTATTTTGTGTACCGAGAGTCACTGTGAGACCAAAATCATCTTGAATGTACAAACCTAACCAAATAAAGCCTGATTGTGATTATGATCTCCTGGAGTAGCTCCAGTTCAGCTAATCAATACCTCATTAAAGGGCCCATTTCCTTCATTTATCATGCATATTATTTTCTCTGGAGGCGGACTTATAACCTAGAAATGAGTTATGACTTATGAACATGCAAAACTGGTCTGTTTCTGTGAACATTTGCTCAACATGGTGCCCTAAACAAATGAAGGGTGTTCTAAGACACCTGACTTAAGTTGCTTTCACCAAATGGGTGCCATTGTCTCAGAAGAGGACATATGCTGCCTAAAAATGCTGCCTATTAGCCTACAGAGGCAGCAGAACCACAACAATACAGTTTATAAAAGCTAACAAGTCTTAAACTGACTGCATTCATAATGTTTCTGTAACTAAAACCTTTAAAACCTTTCCTGATCTCAACGGTTCGTACGGTTTTGATTCTAAAACTTCATGACTGGTGTCTGTACAGACCAGCTCTCAGCACTTCTCTCTGATTAGCTGCTCGTTACTCAGCTCGTTAGTCTGTCTTCACTCAGCTTCCTTTGTTGCTGTGGTGGTTTTGTTTGTCTTGTCTCTAAGCCAAGCTGTCTGTCCTCTGCTACTTTGTTTATGTCTGATTATGTCCTGGTTCAGCTGTTGTGCTCACCTACAGCCTGAGCTACGCTGAGCCTCCTCATGAAGCTCCTTGAGACAATGCCAAGAGTGTGCGAAGCCAAAGCCAAAGTAAAGTGTTCCTACTCAGGAGCTGCCAGAGACAACATCAGAAGTGTCTTACCTGGACTAAACAGAACCAGAACTGGTCCAACATCCTCTTTTCTTTACATTTCATTAGTAAATCAGCTCCTAGAGTCTGAGAGACACAGTCCAAGCTGTCTGAAGTCCAGTGTGCAGGTTCTGCAGTCTGTGATGGTTTGTTGGTCCACTGTGTTTAGTCCAAAGTCAACACCTACCAGGAGATTTTACAGCACTTCATGCTTCCATCTGCTCACAAGCTTCTCCAGGAGGACCTGCCCACAGTGCCAACACTACTAAGAACTAATTTGATAATACTGTGCTTGATTGGCCAAAACTTTACATGAAGAGCCAATCAGCTCACAAAACCCACCCAACAGCTCAATCATAGCAAACCTGTAATCTAATCGAGCTTCATTAGATACACAGACATGAAAGGTCTCTCTCTAAAAGGTCAGGAATGATCACAGAGAGTAGCATCAAATTCCCTTCTTCTGACAAGGCCACTGACCCCATCTCTCACCATGGCACCCGCATCCAAAACCTGTCTCTGGAAAACATTGTAAATCACTCTGAGATTCAGCAGGTATCTGAGACAGGCACTGCTCTCTCTGAGGAGAGCCAACAGTGCACATCAGACAGCCGTTCTGCTTCTCATCAGCCACTTCTTATAGAACACTGATGAGGTGTCTACCAGTCCAGTCAAACACTGTCTCACCTTAACCAAGACGTTTGTTTACACTCTTGAAATGCTGCCAGTCCAATGAATCTTTGATGCTGCCAGAACCACGCTGCCCAAAGGTTTTCACTCTCACACACTGACGAGCTCTTTTGTTCAAAACCTCAAACACTGGAATTTTCAGGCCTTGAGAGGTATAATCTCAGTTTGTTCAGCCGCTCCTACCACGTTTTCTAACTAAAATCAGGCTGCTGGTTGTTGAACAGTATTATGGGATTGCGCTTGCCAAGAAGAATCTCTGCACTGCTCTGTCAAAATAAGGTACCTTCAAAATTGGGAACAGAAGCCAACCCATTGGCTTGTTCATGGCAGCCCCTGGTGATCAGCTGTCATTCCAACTGTCTGGTTCTGAATGGAACCTCAAGAGGTTTGACAGTGTGACTCCTTTTTTATTCTAAAACTTAGACCAGCTCTGCTCTCTGATTACCTGCTCATTAGTCTGTCTTCACTCACTTCCTTTGTTCCTGTGGTGGATTTGTTTGTCTTGTCCTTATTATGCCTTGAGACAATGCCAAGAGTGTGCAAAGCCAAAATCAAAGTGTTCCTACTTGTGAACTGCTGTTATGTTCACTCCTATACAGTCATACATCAAAAATTAAGATATGAAAAAGTTTATGAAAATGTAATCTAAGAATTAAACAGTCATATATTTTCATATATTTACATGTAAAGTGACGAACTTCAAGCATTTTTTGTTTTAATGTTGATCAGCATATTTCATGAAAATCCGAAATCCTGAATCTCAATTTATTAGAATATTACATTTTGATTTTGAGGAAATCATTCGCTGGACTAGGCAGAACCAGAACTGGACTTCTGTGTTAAAGCTGCACAGCGCTCTACTGCCACCTGCTGGACAGCGCTGCTTTCACTTCTGGTCAAAAACAAATGTGCTGCAGGTTTCCCCCAGGCCTCACAAAATAATATCACATTACAATACATACTGATCTGTATGACATTGTTCAGTCAGTTTTCATGTTTCTTAACTCGGAATGTTAAGTAAGTGTCACTCAACCAATAAATCAATGTGTATCATTTATATTATATTTATATATATATGTTTGAATACAAGCACCAAATTCTGCTGTTGGCAGGATTGGGGAAATGAATATTGAACGTCTGTAATATTGTGTAATAAGATGTAAATAAAGCTTATTTTAAGAAAGGAAAGCAGAACTGAGCAGATCTCTCTCTCTCTCTCTGGGTTGGTGAGCGTTAGAGTTTAACGGCGGCAACGCGATTGGCTGATGAGGGCGGCGCTTGTAACCAATCAGAATGCTGCTATTTTCCTATATGAAGAGCTCTGCAAGCGCAGTCTTTCATTTCATTTCAGTTTTGTTTTGAAGATACTTGTGATCTGAAGATGAGTGGACGTGGAAAGACTGGCGGAAAAACTAGGGCTAAGGCTAAAACTCGGTCCTCACGCGCCGGACTGCAGTTCCCTGTTGGCCGTGTGCACAGACTGTTGCGCAAGGGTCATTATGCTGAGCGTGTTGGCGCCGGCGCCCCAGTTTATCTGGCCGCCGTGTTGGAGTATCTCACCGCTGAGATTCTCGAGTTGGCCGGTAACGCTGCCCGCGACAACAAGAAGACGCGTATCATTCCCCGTCATCTGCAGCTGGCTGTTCGTAACGACGAGGAGCTGAACAAACTGCTCGGAGGAGTGACCATCGCACAGGGCGGTGTTCTGCCCAACATTCAGGCTGTCTTGTTGCCCAAAAAGACCGAAAGGGCAGCCAAGACCAAGTAAAATAACGATCTGTGTGGCTTTATTTTCAACAACGGCTCTTTTAAGAGCCACCCAAGTTTGCAATAGAAGTGCATTTTTTCCACAATCACGTGCTCAATTTTTGTGAAGATTAGTCACAGTAACTTTAGTAAAGGTCAGGTAGTGTT
>BRDA01029045.1:9198-20944 GCA_036984385.1 Crenuchus spilurus | reverse complement strand
GAGCATTTGACTGCAGATCAAGAGGTCCCCAGTTCAAATCTGGGTGCCCCCTAGACATGTCCGCCTAACCCAGTGTGCTATTTTCAGATCAGACATAGCACTTCTATGGGTTGTTTACTTGTTTGTTACTGACAGTTCCTTTTGAAGAAGCCAGTGATGCAGATGTCGCCAAAGCGGACACAGATGTCAAGAGAGCAAAAAGCAGGCAAAGAAAGCTGGTAATTTTCCAAGTTCTGAGGTACAGCTAATGGATAAAGAACTTGAAAATTAAGAGGTTTCCTGGCCATACATGGTTTCAATAATAAATTTCTCAACACAATGGATAAAACACTGGCTAGTCTTACTGAAAAAATTAACATTGCATATGTGGGTATAGCTCAGTGGTAGGGCATTTGACTGCAGATCAAGAGGTCCCCAGTTCAAATCTGGGTTCCCCCTATACATTTACATCTAACACAAAGTGCTATTGTCAGATCAGACATAGCACTTCTATGGGTTGTTTACTTGTTTGTTACTGACAGTTCCTTTTGAAGAAGCCAGTGATGCAGATGTCGCCAAAGTGGACAAAAATGTCAAGAGAATAAGAAGCTGGTCAAAAAGCAGGACAAAGAAAGCTGGTAATTTTCTAGGTTCTGAGGTACAGCTTAGGGGTAAGGAACCTGCAAATAAAGAAGTTTCCTGGCCGAACTTGGTTTCAACAATGAAATAAGTTACATGTATGGGTGTATAGCTCAGTGGTAGAGCATTTGACTGCAGATCAAGAGGTCCCCAGTTCAAATCTGGGTGCCCCCTTGACATGTTCGCCTAACCCAGTGTGCAATTGTCAGATCAAACATAGTTCTTTCATGGGTTGTTTTCCTGTATACATGTTTGTTACCAACTGTTTTTTTTTTTTTTTGAGAAGCCAAAGCTGGAGATGTCGCTAAAGCGGACACATGTCAAGAGAGCAAAAAGCTGGTCAAAAAGCAGGCAAAGAAAGCTGGTAATGTTCTACGTTCTGAGGTACAGCTAATGGATAAAGAACTTGAAAATTAAGAGGTTTCCTGGCCATACATGGTTTCAATAATTAATTTCTGAACACAATGGATAAAACACTGGCTAGTCTTACTGAAAAAACTAACCTTGCATTTGGGGGTATAGCTCAGTGGTAGAGCATTTGACTGCAGATCATGAGGTCCCAAGTTCAAATCTGTGTGCCCCCTAGACATGTGAATTTTTCACAGAGTGCCATTGTCAGATCAGACATAGCACTTCTATATTTGTTTACCTGTATACTTGTTTGTTACCGATAGTTCTTTTTGATGAAGCCAGTGATGCAAATGTCGCCAAAGAGGACAAAAATGTCAAGATAATAAGAAGCTGGTCAAAAAGCAGGACAAAGAAAGCTGGTAATTTTCTAGGTTCTGAGGTACAGCTTAGGGTTAAGGAACTTGCAAATAAAGAGGTTGCCTGGCCGAACTTGGTTTCAACAATGAAATTGTCGACACAATGCATTACACGGGATAATAGAATGGCTAGTATTACTGAAGAAATAAGTTGCGTGTATGGGGGTATAGCTCAGTGGTAGAGCATTTGACTGCAGATCAAGAGGTCCCCAGTTCAAATATGGGTGCCCCCTAGACATAGCACATCATAGCACATCTATATAACTCATAACATTTATATAGATAACATTTCATTATTAGGGTTTCCAGTATATCTTTACATGTTGGCCCAGGAACAGCTTCAGCCGAGTCCTGCCTTACCTGGCATCTTCTGGGAGGGTTGTTGATGACCTTCCTGCACTTTAGTCCAAAGCTGTTGTCTGACCTGCACTGTACTACAGCCTCTCACTGTATTTCGGCATCTGATCTGTCATGCTCACTCTCTCTCTCTCTCTCATGATGTCTTCATCCTCACTGATGTTAACATTTTCCTCTCCTGCACTACGTTTATGTTTAAAGGAAAAATAAATGACCGTGGACTTTCTCTTCAGCATCTGCAAATTACACATAGGGTTGCCACCTTTCAGATTTTGAAATAAGGGACACCCATGGCCGGGTTTGGGGGGTGGGGTGGAATTGTGGGGTTGGGGGGATGTTTGTGGTCGTAGTGTATGGGGGGGTATTCTGTTGCGGGTTGGGTGTGGCTTGAATGTTGCACCTATATAATAGAAGGTCTTACACTGTCAGAGAAACATTATAAAGCGGACTAAAATTGCCTTCGGTAGATGCTATTTTTTAAAATCGCACACCATTTTCAGGTGTATCTGTACAGCTCCAAAATCGAAAGACTTTTCTTCTTCTTCTTCTGCTTCTTCTTCTTTTGCTGCTTAGATTAAGCTAGTAATAAAATAATGTCAATTCAACAGTGAATGAAATTAAATAAATGTAGAAATGTAAAAACAACTGAAATAATATTTTTTCTAAATTATAAATTTATAGAGTTTTGCATTTTACAGAAAGAATAGAACAAAAACAAAGATATATGTGTGTGTTTCTTGCAGAAACATGGTCACATATTTCACAATATCACAAAATGATAATTAGTTAATGAAGGAAAAGGGCATAATAAAATAAAAGAAGTCAGTTATGGTTATAATACAGGCAGTAGTACATGTATCATGCAAAAATAAAAATCACATATCCTCCAACACTTTCCATACTGATGACCATGTTTCAGTGAATTTTTGTTGTCTGTTTTGGATTTCAAAAGTGAGCCAAATAATGTTTATGCTTGGAAGTGTAGAAATAGATTCCTGACAAAATGTATTTATTAATTTATTTTTTGTCTGTACTATTACTTGTGTGTAATTATTTATTTAGTCTTTTTATTTTGTTTAACTTGTGTAATTTTTTGTCATATGCAGAGGGTTTTCTTCAGAGAGTCTTTTTGTAGCTTCTCTCTGGGTGTGCATGTGCAACAATTATAGTTAATACTAATATAGCCTTACATGGTGTAACTGACCAATCCCGTGCGACTTCAACAGGGGGGAAACGAATGTGACTCCCAGACACGAGTAGGCTCTGATCGCTCACTTTAAAGAGACGACTCTAAGCCGTTTCGTTCGCCAACGACCCATCATTCACACACGTCACTCACACACTCTGCTGCTCTCTCTCTCAGCCTGTCTGTCGTGTTTCAGCAGATTCACACACATCGTTCTGTCTCAGTTCATCTCACCCCTTTGATAAAAATACGGAACG
The DNA here is from genome assembly GCA_036984385.1 of Crenuchus spilurus. Classification (NCBI taxonomy): domain Eukaryota; kingdom Metazoa; phylum Chordata; class Actinopteri; order Characiformes; family Crenuchidae; genus Crenuchus; species Crenuchus spilurus. The sequence continues at coordinate 17,759 of BRDA01029045.1, read as the reverse complement.
CGACTTTTAATTTACAAATACGGAACGATTCCGTATTTTACGGGACGGGTGGCAACCCTAATTACACAGCACAGTGCCTTAATCGTAGCGACTATGCTAACTCTATCTAACGCTAATTCAATATAGTAAAAAAAACTAACAGTTTAACGTTTGTGAGAATATATTTTTTCTTTTACTCTAAGTAAGTATTGTATGACTTACCTGTTAGCAGTTTGGTGGCTTCTCAGGCTTCCAGTGAAGCACCAGACCTACACGGCTGCACATGGCTGCTGCTAATCCTGTGTGACAGCATCAAGGGGCGGGGTCATGTGATACGGACTTCCTGCAGTTACTTTTCTTTCACGTCATGAATTATTTTAAAAATATAAATGATGCACTATAATATAATAAATATCTGATAGAAGCACATTATGCAGAACATTATACACATGCAACTTGATAACATAATGCATGTTAATTCTCCGTGGGCAGGGCACTGGAGGTGGCAAGCGATTTTATAGGGGTGGCCGTGCTCCCCCTTGATGGCGCCCCTGGTGGTACCAGCTTGCCACAATTTAAAAGGTGTGTTCTTGTCATTGAGTTGTGTACCCAAACATAATAGCATTACAAAGCCTTACAATCAAGGCTCAGCTGTGTGCTATAATGAACAACTGATATGTTGCCCTCGTGAAATGTCTGATTATGTTGGAAATCACTGCTGTGTAATCTACTGCTTTCAGAATATGACAAATTTTCAAAGTGACAACCTTGTTGAAAATACATTTTATTTGTACAAAAAAGGAAAATAACAAAATGAAAACAATCTGAATACTCAGCCTGCTTTCAGAATTGCAATACTTATTTCAGCACAAACTGATTTTATATCTGTACATCATACAGAAATCAGGTCCATATAAATATTTCAAGTAATGCTTCAGTAGCTTAAAGGCTGGGCACCTACATAAAGCCGTATCATGTCATACAACATAGCTCATTCTACTAATGGGTTGTGTTTAGGCAGTGATCTTTACTCTCAGGGGAGCTGAATGGATTGTGGTACCACTGGCCAGCAGACACTACCCAATCAGAGTTCAGCATATCAGAGTACAATGCTGTGGTTCTGATTAATACAATTTGTTTGCAATGTAAACAGTATGGACCTCTAAAACGGAGTCACATATTACACACATACACACACACACACACACACACACACACCCACACACATGCACACACACACAAAGTCCAGGTTTCTGTCCATTCTTGGCAAGAACACTTGTGGCATGTGGTGCCTCCAGTCTGTTGTGTTTGAAGGGGGTTCTGAGTTGGCTCTAGCCCAGGCTGACGCACTGTGATCTGGGCAAGTGTGAAGACAGGCCTGGCTCACTCTCTCTGGTTCCAGAAAGACCCATTGCTGGATTAGTTTGCTACAACCCGAGAACGCATCCAGTCCAAACTTGCTGGTAAACTAAAGAGGGGGTGAATGAAAAGCAGAACTCAGTAAATGATATGGCACATACAAGATCACTTATAGCACATTTTAGCATCCATTTCAGTTTTATGTGGGCCGAAGTGAACACTGATGTCTCAACCATACTGTACATACTAACTGTTTTGCATTAAGGCTGCATAATGTCATTTGGTCATTGCAAAATGATACTGAACTTTGTAGTACTAATGTTACTATATTTTTAATATGTACCAAAAGCATCCTGACCAGTTAGTCCAAGCAGTGAGCGCTATTCAACAAAAAACTGTAGTTGCCTCACAAACAGAGGAGGCACACAGGTTTGGGTACTGTGGGTGGCTGTCTACATTTGTTATTGGCCACTAATAAATTAAGTTAAATGAAATAGTAACATAACTGTATATATTATAAAGCATTATGCATTCATAGTATTTTTTATTGTGCAGCCTTACTTTGCAATACTGGTGACAAGTAGCAGACACATTTATCTAGAGCAAGTTACAATTACATCCCACCCCACATTAGAGCCTGTAGGTCTTGCCCAAGGTGTGGAGAAGATGCCCAAGCTGAGGATTAAACCCCAGACTACCATATGTGATAAATACACTTACCCCTCTCCTGTGAGTGCGCAGCAAGCCTGGATGTGCCACGAGTGTGCAGTGAGTGAATTAAGGGTAAGATTGTGGGAAATTTCGGCTGCTGTCATACTGTCTTTCATGTCCTGCTTGTTGGCTAACACCAGCACTGATGCATTCTGCAGGTCCTGAGTATTGCAGATAAAAAGAGAGGTTTAGATTTCACAAACACGATGATCAAATGTGACTTGTGAATAGTATGTTCCTTTGCTCTAAAAAAGACGCATATGAACTCACTTCATGCGCAAGCATCCGATGAAGCTCCTCTTTTGTAAGGGTCATACGTTCTCGATCTGTGCTATCCACAACCAGGATTATTATCTAAAAGATACAGATAGAGCGATAGTGGTTACAGTCTCCCCCTTTAGAGTCACTGTGTTCAAAAGGTAAGAAAAAAGACCCTAAGAAAAACTGAGCTAATGTCTTTACTATAGGAAACTCCACCCTCTCTACTCATTATCATTGAGATATTGATCATTCTGCTCTTTCTATCTTCCTGTCCCGTTTCCTCTCACTGTCAGGCAAACACTCACCTCTGTATTGCAGTAGTAAGTGTTCCAGCTGGCTCTCAGAGTCTCCTGGCCCCCAATGTCCCAAACCAGGAAACGTGTTTTCTTGACGTTAATTTCCTCCACGTTGCTGCCAATAGTAGGAGTGGTGTGCACTGCCTCTTTAGTCAGACTGGAGAGAGGGGGAACAAAAAGAGATGAACTATAGAAAAGCCTGATCTGTGTTTAACATTGCCAATGTGAGTTGTGTCCAGCAGATGGTGCTAGATTATTGAGCCAATGAACAAATAGTGCATTTTTTAAACAAGCCTTAAACAAACACTCCTGAGTTTTCCAGCCTAATATCTACCTGCTTTGTATATAGCATGGAGTTGATCAACAAACAATATTTTTGACAAATTTTACTTTATTTAATAAAATAAAATCCCATAATGGAATTGGAGGGTTAATAGCAGGCCTAAACACTGATAATGCTACAGAATCAACAGTGACATAAAAAACAAAGTTCAAATGATTTAACATTTGAGTATCCAGTATAAGCATTTTTAATAATTGTTTATAGATAAATACTTCAAAACAACTAGAGTTAAAAATAGAATGAAAAAATACACAGATTTGTGCTCAGTATGGTGATTCCACAACTCACAACAACAAACACTATTTGTTTTTGTACTGTCTTTTGCTTTTCAGCTATTTTTCAGGAAATGGACGTTGACAAATCAGTTACAAAATTCCCAGAACTTCCGCAAAACTTTCCAAACCAAGAAACCAAATAAACAATCAGTTCCACCACAGTGTAAAGATTTATGTTTTCTTCTTATACAAAAAATACTTTTTACAGCCAAATGTGTTACTGTGAGTACAGTTATCAGAAATATACCATAATACTGAACACTTACACACATTTTTAATCATGCAGCTGTAAAACTTTTTAATATAAAGATTTTAATATTTAAAGGACATTTCTTTTTATAGACTAGACCTCTGTGTTTTAATGCATGTTGCTTAGTGGAGTAACTGAATCAGATCAGACTTAGGGAAAAATTCACCTGAAGTTCTAGAGTATGACACACCTGTTTTAATAGAAACTTGTGATTTGCCAGATAACATGCATGGACAGGTAAAATTGTGCTCAAATGTGAAACAAGGTGAGCTTCTCATTTAAGCTTGCATGACTGAGGTTAAAATCAGCAAGTTGTGAATAATTACATGACCTGTTACTGTTTAACAGAGACACTTACAATTGGTAGAGAATGGTCGTCTTGCCAGCATTATCCAATCCCACAATGATCACTTTGTGCTCTGAAGGTGGAGTAGAGAAAAATAAGTAAGTATGTGTGACACAAAAATGCGAAGATAAACACTCTCCCTCATGCACATGAACTTATGTGCTGACCTGTAAACCCCTATGCATGCTAAAGGCCAAACTTCACGCAGAAAGGAACACACATTCTTTCCACTGGTATTGGCTTCAGAAACATGTATGTGCTTACTTTGCTGACTGAGCTCTCCAGCTCAATTATGAAACACAATGAAGCAGTCTCTGGCCCATGTGAAGTAGTAATAACTGAACACTTGTGCACTTTCATCCTGCTGTCAGCGTAAGAGCTTATGTAAGTGAGCACAGCCTGGACTTATATCTGCTGCAGGGTACAGAACACCTCATGCAAATCTACACAGTCCTGTGTGATAAGACTTGGACTTATTAAAATTGGCTATAATACAGATTAAAAAAAACACTCTGGTCACCCAGAGGCACCACGATACTTTAGCATTTTAGCCTAGCTTCCTGAAAAGGCAAACTAACATTACATATCTGAGATGTAATGAACGAAGCAGATTTTTAACAATAATTTAGATAAGGTTAAAACATCTTAGTCATCAACATATTAGAGTGTTCTAATGCAGGCAAGAGGGTACAGCACAGGTACAAATATACAAATATACAAATAATGTAAATGTATCCTTAAAGGCACAAAATTGTCTGAAGGACTACCTTAAAATTTCATTTCATCCAATAGAAATTAGCAGATTTATATATTTTCACAACTGAGCCTTTTTGAACAGTAAATGTAAAAAGTATAATATATCTAAAATACTTTATTTGGCTTGATGTACTAAAACACCCTAATGATAGGAAATGTAATGAAATGAAATTACAAGCAGGTGATCAATATGTCAGTGCAGTTTTGATTTTTCAGTGAATCATCCCTTAAATCTGAATTCTATTTATTTCTGGACTGAAATGAATTCTGAGAGCTTAAAATGTCAGTAAAATCGTTTAAAAATCTGGAATCTCTCCGCTTTATTAATCTCCCTGTTGAAGATGACATCTCAGCACTGTCTTTAAAAGTTTTTGACAAGGGTAGAAGGACAGAAACTCAAGGCAAGAACAATGAATACCAAGTCTTCATGTGTTAATTAACAAGCTATAACCATATAATAAGTACTCATTTTATTTATTAACTAACAATAACAATGTAACCAGCAGTCGTTTTACTTAACTAGGTATAACAATTTAACCAGGACTCATTTTACACTCGTTGAATTCATTGACTAGCTATAACGTAACCACGACTTGTTTTATTTATTAACCAGCTATAATAATGTAGCAAACACTCGTTTAATTCATTAACTAGCTATAACATAATAAGAAACACTCGACTTTACTTACCCCTGTCTCCAAAAACAGCCATCAGCCGGGCAAACAATAGTCCCATTTTCCAAAATAAGCGTTGATTACAGTTCAGTTCAGAGCAGTCTTTCCTCAAATACACGCTGTTTTGTTTCTCTAATAAGACGCGGTTGTCTGGATACTGTATCTAAATTCCCTTTTTATCAATTATTTCTTACTTCACCGTAGAAACTACGTTAATCGCCTACGTCGAAGTCCAAACACCAGCTGATGATGTTCTTCAATCACGCAGAAACTAAAGGAAGAGTGGGAGGGGCGAAACGCGCTGGAAAGTGACGCACATATGACGCATTAAAGAATGTGCGTGGAAACTACAATGCTGATTGGTCGCCTTCGGAAATTACGTAGGTCCTGTCATTTAAATAATTACAATCCGCACTCCATATTTGATAGGAGACGCGTATTTTGTTTTCGTTCTCTTGTGGGACGTTTTATAATCCGAAAATACAGAAGCAAAAGCGAGAGAAGTAACACTGACGGAATTCCCTGGAACTTCTGTAAACCTGACAAGCCAAGAAACCAAATCAAAAACCAGTTATACAGTGTTGTAGAACTTCAAGTATTTATCAGCAAATACTTTACTGTGAGACTGCCAGGAACATACTATAGTACTGAACTCTTTGTTCAAATATGCAGCTTAGGTGTTTAATATAACGATAAGATTATTTCAAGTACATTCAATTTAGTAGATAAGGCCAGTGAGTGCTTTAATGCACACTAGATAGCTGAGATGTTGAATCAGATCAGGCTTAGTCAAGGAAAACCACATGAAGTTCTGGAGTATTTCACCTGTGTAAATAGGAACCTGTGATTTATTTTCGTCGGTACCAGGACTTTCATTTGACTTTCCAGTGTGTGGGTGTGTGTGTCCTTGTATTTCTCCCTGGTGGGGACTGAAAGTCCTCATAATGATATGAATGCAATGTTAAGTTTAGGTGTATTTTTACTCAGTATTACACAAGTGAATTGAAGGTCCTCACTAGTATAGTATTGCCAAAGTGTGTTTGTGTGTATGTACCAGGTTATGTCATGTTGTGAGGACCAAAACCTGTTTAAACATCTGCTTATAGGGACCTGTCTTCCTTGCAGGGACTAGAAAGCTGGTCCCTGCAATACTGAATCATGAAGATGCGTTTTGAGGATAAGGTTAGGGTTTTAAGGTTAAGTAAGGTTATGTAATTTCCCCACTATTCACCGAAACAAACGTGTGTGTGTGGGTGTGTTCAGGTACTAATCTTTTTGTGGAACTATAGGTAATATGTATAGGAGTGGGGACATTTTGCTGGTCCTCAGTATTAAATGTGTTATTTAAACTAAATAACACATAAAAAATAAAAATAAAAGCAGAACTAGGTTATGGTTAGGGTTAGGTTTAGGTGTAAGATGAAGTGAGGACATACACATCTAGATACATCAAATTATGAAAATTATAAAAGAGCAGAAACACTGAATTTAGATGACTATAGGTTAGGGTTAAATTAGAGAAGTTAAGGTTGGGTTTAGGTTTAGGTTGCTGAGGTTAATATTAAGATTAGGTTCAGATTTAGTGTGGTTATGGTTATTTTTAGGATTAAGGTTAGGTTTAAGAGTAGTAGCATTGCTTGGCTCACTTCATATAGTAAAACAAACTCTGTGTGTGTGTGTGTGTGTGTGTGTGTGTGTGTGTGTGTGTGTGTGTGTGTGTGTGTGTGTGTCGCACACGTGTGGTTAAGTCTTCGCTCTTCTGTTATCCTGTTGTGTAAGTTTCAAGCTATGACTCATTACATGTGTCAACAAAAACAGTGACAGATCAGATCAGAGATAGCAAAGCAAGGTGTCAAATGAATGCATAGCCACACCACATCTGACAGAGAGAGAGAGATACCACATCCTCAGCACTAGAACAACCCACGTTCCATTGTGTTTCTTTTGTTCTTCTTGAAACAGTGACTCAGTAGAAGCTTGACATTAACTGATTGTTTAACATTCTGGTTCTTCATTAAATGAAAGCATGTAATTCATTTACTCTCTTCTTGTGAGCAGCCACAGTCATATTTAAATTAACCTGCTTATCCTGGTTAAATGGAAATCAAACCACACTTCACTGCGATTCATTTACTGTTACAGAACAACACCTCATTGCCTGTAATATAGATAAAAGGGCAAACAATTCAAATGATTTTGGCCTGGTTTTGAAGCAGTAAAAACAGATGACAAACATCACATATGGTAGAGAGACAATATGGCTTCTTGAAAAGATGTTAAGAAAATCTTTAAATTTTAATTTACACATTACATTAAGACAACTGCATAACATTAAATTTAGAGAAATACATAAGTGTAAAGCAAAAATAGAAAAATGTCTGGTTAATTGATGTATTGCTTAGATGTAGTGTCTTTAGTTTGTCTTGATGTGAAATGCTCCACATCCAAGAAAAACTTGTGGTGATAAAAGGAGCATTTATATTTTTTTATACTTTGACTCTTTTCCCTAAGATGTAACCCTAACCTAATGAAGGTTATACAAGTGAATATATACACTTTTATACAAGTGAATGCAAAGATACACTACATGGAAGGATGTATTGGGACACCATTGTTCCTTCAAAAATCATTGGCATTAAAAATCGTTTATCCTGTTTCTGTTACTGTCTCCACTGTCCAGTGAAGTCCACTAAATTTAGGAACATTGTTGTGAGGATTTGATAGCATTCAGTGACAAGAGTGTTAGCAAGCTCAGGATGCTGGAAGATCACTTATCCCAAAAATAATGGATGGACTACCATCTTTCCAGAGAGCATAGTTTCACTGCTCTACAGATCAACACTGGGGGGTGTTATACTCCGCTAGACCATGCATGACATTAGACATGGTGTCAATAGGTTTATCTGCTCCAGAGAGTCATATTCTATTGGTAATACTTCTACTGGGGCTAGACAAGCTCTGTGTGTGCATTTATAAATATATGTCAGCAAGGAGTGCAACTTAAAGTACACTGCTCAAAAAAAATGAAGGGAACACTTAAACAACACAATGTAACTCCAAGTCAACCACACTTCTGTGAAACCAACCTGTCCAGTTAGGAAGCTACACTGATTGTGAATCAATTTTATCTGCTGTTGTGCAAATGGAACAGACAACAGGTAGAAATGAGAGGCAATTAGCAAGACAACCCCTATACAGGCATCTCGTCACTTTGATACGAGAGACCTTTCTACCATCAGGTAGGTAATAAAAACCCTATTCACTAGAAGGTCGTAGGACTCGAACGATTGTGAGAACAGTGACTTACGATA
>BRDA01029032.1:0-11221 GCA_036984385.1 Crenuchus spilurus | reverse complement strand
CAAAACAATAAAAAAATAATACAAATTTAGGTAATTCAGCCTGTAATTCTCTCAGGGGACGAGAGGAAAAAACAGACATGGCAGATCCGGAGATATACATAAAATCAGCGAGGAGCTCCTATAAAAGAAGAAATTACCACAGGACCCCATTTAAATTTGATCCAATCTGAATAGGGTTTTAATGGTTAATCAGCTCTATGAAGAACCATCACAGAAACATCCTGAAGATTATGTCAGAGACACTTTTTTTTGGTAAATTCTTAACAGCTGTGCACTCCAAGTGAAATACACATTGGTCCAACATCCATTTAATCTTACAAAACATTTCAACCGCACACATTTAAATGAAGGAATGATGTTTGTACAACAGCCAGATAGATATGGAAGTGTATCTAGGCTACTCTGGGTACACACTATTTTGTTAAACCATTTATGTTTGTTGAACATTCAAAAACACCTTTGGCCATTTTCCTCCCTTTACACTCACTCTGAGCCCCACTCGCTGCCAAACGTAGCAAATGCAGTCATCCCCCACCGCTGACACAGATAAACACCCTCCAACAAAAGCTATAATGTCCTCATAAGTAATGAAACATGTTTTCCTAAAACATACCACGTGTAACTCTTTCCCACTCCCCTCCTGTCACACATGGGGCCTGACAGACTGCGAGAGTGAAGCTTACTGCCGTTGCTTTGAAAAATGTCAATGGGGTCACTGGAGGAGCACATTAGCGGGGGCCCCCTCCTCTTTCACCCAGAGTCATTAGTGTTCCTCTGGCCACCTGTCTGAACCCGAGGGCTAACTCGGGGTGAATGGCCAATCATTTCACCTCTCATGCCCTTCAAAGGCCTCTGCGGAACAAACAGAAGCTTGGCATGCGTCCTCCCCGCGCTCTTACACTCCATTAATAAATACCTCTAAAGCAGTTAAGGGGTTGAGCTCTGGGTCCTTCATGGATCACCAGCACTGCCGTCTACATTTGGACTTTTCACAGCACAGCAGTGTTCACAGCCAGTCTGAGGTTACATTCACATCAGTCAGTCTTGCTCAATTCCACTCCTTTGCTTGCGTCCACTCTTTCTTCCTTGACTAAGTCTTTATTTGGGAAAGTAACCCATATTTGTAATTACAGTGAACACAACTCTGCCCTGAAGGCACCAGCATGAACACAGTTTAGCATAAACACAGTGATGACGGTTCACAGTGAAGACTGTCCAGAGTAAATAAACATAACCCAAAACAGCCGTTTTCACTACAGTTGCAAGTACTGTATACAGTGGTGCTTAAAACTTTGTGAATCCTTTAGATTTTTCTGTATTTCTGCATAAATGTGACCTAAAACATCATTTCACACAAGTCCTAAAAAAAGATGGAGAAGCCAGTTAAACAAATGAGACACAAATATTACTTATCGTCATCATTACTGTCACATATCAGTACACCTGAACACAACAGCATCACAGGATTATGTGATTTATCAAGAACTCCAGAGGAGGATGGTCCCCCCCATGTCCCCCAAGGTTTCTTCCTCCCGCTTTGAGGGAGTTTTCCCTTGCCACTGTCTCCGCTAGCTTGCTCACTGGGGATTTGATGTTTTGTTATTAACCCTGTAAAGCTGCTTTGTGACCTCAGTTGTAAAAAGCGCTTTATAAATAAATTTAACTCGACTCGACTACTTGGTCCTTTGTGTTTAAACCTCTGACTGATAGATTTGAGCAGTTTTGCTATTTATTTTCAGCCATTAGACTCTTCCACTCCAACAGAACCAAGCAGCTTAAGGTCACACCACTATTGTTATCATGCGCAAACATCTCCTAAAATATGTCATTTTAAAAGTAGCAACCTCTGTACCATGATATGTTATAGCCAAGTTCTTGCCAATTCACAATCAAAATCCACACTGGACATGATCTATACAGACACAGTACCAGATCTAGGACTACATATGGAAGTAGCTCAAAACTGATTAGAGGTAACCACATTTTCCAAACTTATTGCATTGAGAACACATGGTTCATATTTAGGGGCAAAACACACTACTGCACTGCCTGATTTGAACTCTCACCTAAAACCAAAGCGTGCCTTCCGCAAGGCTGTCTAGTTTTCACATATATGGCCACATACGGGCATTTCATTGAGACAGACAACACCGGCTCTCATACCATGTGTAAAAACATGTAAACGGCAGGATTAAAGTAGGAACAACAAAGCATAAAAATGAGGCTCAACTGGCTGTAAGAAGTGCAGAAGAAGGTGCAGTGTGTAAAGTGGGGAGTGACATCAGTATGCTGGCATAAGAGCTGTGGGTCCGGCCGTGTTCCCTGGCACTGTGCCCGCCTGTCTCCGAGCAGAGGGCTTTCTGGGCTCTGCTTCAAGAGCAATAAACTTTGTGAAGATTTAGGGCTGACATTTGGAGGCATCAGCATGCGCGGCTTGTGAGGGCGGACGGCGCACCAGTGCGACCCCGGTGCGTTTCCAGCTGCCCGCCAAGGGGATTTGTGTCAGAGTGATGCCTTAAAACATCGGCTGAAATATCTGTCTCTCGCTGTCTCATCATAAACAGAAAGCTGTCCGCCCCTCAAATCCACTTGATTTCATATACAAACCTGAGCCAGAGCAAAGAGGAGATTAATAGATTCATTTGTGGTTAGCAGAGAAAAGCAACAAGACATGGGAACCCAATCTTCCTTCGTTATTGTGTGGAACTAATAACAGAGACGTTGTTGGTTTGGATTAGCTGGGAAGAACATGTTATATTTTATCAGCGTTTTAATTAAGCGAGCTTACTCTTAAGCCTGGGAGATGTGGGATCCAATGTTTTCCAGCCCTAATGCTGAATATTACTTGGTACACATGACATCATTCAGTACTCATGCACCTGCACCAAAACCTACTCTGCAAGCCATTACGCTAATGGTTTCCTCATTTGCTTGTTTGTTTTCTTCACCTTTATTGAAGCTCTCTCTTCACAATATGCTTTCAAAATTAAAGAACAGTTACATGTTACTACTAGGGTTGTCACGATACCGCAATTTTGATTTCGATACCAATACCAAGCTGTAAGAATTAACTGTGTTTTAATCTTTGTATTGATTGATGTAAGGTGACCTTGAGTGTTATGAAAGGGGCCAACAAATAAAATGTATTATTATTATTATTACTACTCCTATTATAATACTAAGCTTAGTCTCACGATTCTCGATACCAAAACAATACTTTGGCAAAAATACAACAAAAATATAAAGTAATTCCTTTGAAATTCAATTGTTTATTTAACACAAAAAAACACTGAAAAATCAGATTTATTTTAAAAATTTAATTTAAATTAATCCTTGCTAAATAAAGCAATAAAATTACTATGTAATACATACTTCTAACATACAGACTAACAGCGATGGAAACGTCAACACGTGAGCATCATCATGAGCAATGTGTGAAGACGACTAATTAGCTTATGTAATTACCTTTACAAATATGCATATAACTCATTTGAACAAAGACTTTGACCCGGTTTTCCCTGTCGGGGTCACATTTTTTGGTTTCGCCATGCTAACGATAGCGTTCGCGCTGCTCTACGGCATTATGTTTGCGCCACAATGCTGAGTGCACGTGGACATTTTGAACGAGCAAGAGAGAGATTTGTATTTAATATTGCCTGTGTGTGTGTGCAAAAATCTACTTACTCACTCAAAACATCCGCACACGCTCAGAACTGTGGCATAAATATGACGACATAATGCTGGCTTGAGTGCGTGATTCAAATTGCGCGTGCTGCTTTGACTTTAGTATTAGCTATAGTATCGAAAGTATTGAGGTATGCAGAATTGAATCGTTTGAAGCGTTGTAGTATCGAACATGCATCAAACTATCGATACCTTGTGCAACTCTAATTACTAAAGCCTTACACTACACGGCTTTAAAAAAGTCGAGGCAGATTGGTGATGACCATTGTACACCAAACGGCTGTTGCTGAACAGAAAAGCCCTCAAAACAGCTAAAAAACACAGATTCAACATGAAAGCATAGCTTGATGCAGTGTTTGCTCACCACTTCCCCAAAAGGTGAAAAAACGCATTTGGGTGGAGTTTGTGGGTGGAAAGGTGAGAAGAATGTAGCTGCTGTATCATTTAAGATATTAAAATTAAAATTAGAAACCCCCAAAGAAGCTGGCATTACATTCAGTTGCTTCTATAAATTGTAGATACATACACAGACAGAAATGTCCTCTCACGCTCTCTTGCTCAGTTTTCACTGGCTATTAACAGGACCTCTTCAGACTGCGTTGCTGACCAGTATACACCAACAGATTACGCTCAGGTAGTAAAAATCAAACGTTTGATATACTCTGATTGGTCTGAAATACAATTAGAACAAAAATCTGAGTCTGTGCCCATCACACACTACTTGATTCTCTCCACAGTTCACAGGGTTCGTACGCCTTTTACAAGGTAAAATTCAAGCACTTTTCAAAGCACTTTCAAGGCCCATTTTCAAGTTTTTCCAGCACCTGTCAGCTGTGGTAAACTAATGATAATGCAATTCAGTGATAATCAATATTTCCACACTTCACAGTGACTACGCTACTGAGAATGTAAAATACTTCTAAGTAAGTAAAGAGCAGGAATGATGGATTTATTGGTGTCAGTTTCACACAATTTAAATACCAGTGTTCTTCACCACATGTTTATCTTATTTATTTGATTGAGCAGTTACTGTAGTATGTCAAATTTGGGGGTGAGTCAAGAACATTTATACATACATTCATTCATCGCACCCGCTTAATCCTTATCAAGGTCGCGGTTAGTCCCCTACCCCCTCACTGGGCGCAGGGCATTACACTATTCAACTAAGCCCAGGACAGGGCGCCAGTCCATCACTGGGTGAACACACACACACAGACAATTTTTTTTAGAGTATCCAATTCACCTGACCTCCATGTTTTTGGAAAATGGGAGGAAACCGGAGTCCCCGGAGGAAACCCACGCAGACACGGGGAGAACATGGAAACTCCGCTCAGATGGGGACTCGAACCCAAGACCTCAGCACTGAGAGGTGAACGTGCTAACCACTAAGCCACCGTGCCGCCCCCTTTATACATACATATACTCAGAAGTATTGTTTTGATTTTTGTCACACTGCAAGAGATGGTATTATGTTTATGTCTGAGGGAAAAAATCCCCCAGTCTAGGACCTTTTGAAGTCTTATCAGATTTTGATGCTTCTTTCTTAAATATAATTAAAAACAGGAGGAAAGTGTTATTTACAATGTTTATTCTCAATATCTTTATCATTAAGATTAAGGTGTTAGACATGGAGTGTAGTAAAACATAAGTACAAACACTATGCCTCTATTGCTAGCATTGTTGGCCTGTTGGGAGCCCTGGCTAAAAGCCCTGTATTTTGTAATGCTGGGAGGGAACAGAGGTGGGCTACTTAAGTTTGTACTTGTTATCATGTTTCACTAAACCCAAAGCCCATTTCACACCAGAGATCTCCTTTAAAGTCATTTACTTCTCATATGCCAAGATGTATGTACAGTCCCTTGCAAACGGGTGACACTGGATGTTATTTAGGGGTATCAGAGTACAGAGGGCTGAATACTAATGCACAATACACTTTCCAGATTTGTATGTATTTAAAAATTGTGGAAAAATATCTATAATTTTCTCTCAGTTCACAATTACTTGCTACTTTGCATTGACCTACTACACTAAATCCTAAAAAATGCAGTTAAGTTTGTAGGTGTAATGTGTGGAAAAGTTAAAGGGGAATGAATACTTTTTCTGAGTGCTGTACATTTGTCTACTGTAGTAGAGAAACCCGGCTGATAACTCAACTGTATACACTACTGTACTCTGATTTACTCACGTTGGCTAAATGCAGTGGTACGTTTTGCAGAGTAATGTTGATGCTAAACAGTTTTCGTTATGTTCACTGCCTATGCCATTAATGGTCGTGCTGTAACTGGCATGCAAAACTAGCGTTACCACATTTTATCACACCATTGTAAAAATAAGCCTTAAAAACCACCAGCTGGTGGTGTGCATACATACAGTAGCAGGCTAGCTAATGCAGCCTCCAGTCATGTTATTGCTGTTATCACCAGCTCACTGTGTCTCAGGGTTGCCAGGTCCAACAGCCCAAAGTCAGTCTAAAACCTCTCGCGAGCGAAGCCTTTTTTACGCTCTGCAATTTTTTTCTTTAAGCGAACTTATTTAGTCAGATAGTTATTTATTGTAAAGTAAATGCAGTTAGAATTTCAAGCATTTTCTACAAAATTCCAGCACTTTCCAGGCCTGGAAAACAAAACATTAAAATTCAAGCATTTTCCAGGATTTCAAGCACCCGTACGAACCCGGAGTTCATCATACATTTTTATTCCATCTTTCCCAGTTGGGTAAACAAATGGAAAGTTCACTCTCCCAAACCATATTTCACCTGTCTGGAACAAATCTTTATATTTTAAAGTGTTATTTAAATATAAATAAGCACATGCAAGCTATTTATTTCTATTTAATATATATTTATGTAATAAAAAAACAATAAAATAAAATAAATTAAAATAAAAATTATGTACAAATATGTAAACAAATATTTGAGGATATTGCCCCCAAACTTTACAGAACTTCTCAGGTACAGAGGGGTGGAAATCAACCAATGAAAACCCATGAATGAGTTTTAGATAAGGGAATGAAGCTGCAGACTTGTATTTGCACTTTGCCGACATATCCCTGCATACCTCGCTCTGACAATGTTTGTCAACAGATACTATCACTGGAGTGTTTTGACTGGACACACAAATGAATAAGGCCATTTTTGCATGACGAGGGCTTAAATATTCTAGAGTTGGCTTCAGTTACGTTGTTTAGTTAACACATTACACCGCCCACTTGCCTAACAGGGCAAGTTATTTTTCATGCTGCTGTCATTACATTACGTTTTACTTGCCATGGCTGTTTCAGCAATCATTATTGTTGAACCCTGCTCTCTATGCAAACTAGAGCCAACCAGCAGACTCAGCCAGAATTAAAAATAGAGATAAAAATCACATAGTGGAACCCTGGCTTTAGGAGGACTGAAAGTAAACAGTGAATTATGCAGAGAGTCATGCTAATTTGTGGTTAACACCTTCTATTTGTTGTCACATGTTGAGTTGAGCTATTACCATCAGACAGAAATAACCTCACTGAGCTAGCATCTTACAACAAAACAACTTCATACAGATCAGCCTGTTTATCTGTCTCTACAGGAGAAAGAAAAATGATTTAAAAACTTCTGAGCATAAACTCGATGCGTCAAATCAAAAGTGCTTTGAAGGTCCACAGGTTTTTGAGCAAAAGCCAACTTTGCTGATAACTTGGAAAAATGCTTTATTCTTACACTAGCAAAGCTCTTCTTTTCTCAGTTTATGCACACCTACCATGTACCTACAACAGAAACTTCAGATACATGTACAGGGCTGTGTATTGGCAAGAACATGGTGATATGTTATTAGCACACTCCCAGGCAAAAGTATAAAACTTTCAGTGGTCCCAACTGCAAATCTTTGGTCAGGAACGGATCTTTTCAGCAGGTGGTCGTCTCTGTTTGAAGACCATCCAGATCCTCATCTGTTTCAATAACACTGACTGTTACTAGTGGAGTGTGAAAGGGGAAGTGTTGTCCCTTTAAAGCCTTGTAAAGTTATCTGCATTGGCTTGCTGAAGAGCAGTTGTGTGGTTGTAACCTGCATGATTTAGCTTTTAGCAGATTTTCTCACTCATTTACCTTAAGAATCAAAAAATCGTTTAGATATCCATCACTCCTGACTCTGTTCAGAACCTTGTTTTGAGCTCCATCAGGTGTGGCAGTTTACCAAAAATGACTCATCTTTTAAGAAACATTGTTTACAAAAACAAGGTCTGAATCCTTTCATGATTTGATAGAAGACTATATAAGTGAATTTTCCCATTTTACAGTTTTCCTGCAATACACTCAGTCCATGATTTGATTTCTAAATCAACATTATCTAACATTTCTTGAAAAAAATGCAAATAAAATATCCACAATAAGCTACAACGTTCCCAACAGCACTAGAGCGGAGAGGTAGGAGGAGTGCTGTAGAGGATGCTGATCATGAAAACTTTGGCATTTAATCAATGAAACTGCATTCTCACTCTCTCATTCTCCACAAATGAACCATCTTAGTTTTTCACTCATATCATGATGCGGTTACACCCCTACCATCATACCATACAGGTGAACTTTGTACACTATGTGTGTCTACAAATGGGACTGTGCATCATCCATCATTGTAAAGGGAGCAGAAGATATGATCTGGATGGAGGACCACTCAACACAGCAGTGATGCCAAATATTTATATAAAACAGCCACTTCTAATAGAGCCGAGTAAAGGTTTCTCATGTTCATGTACATAAATCTACTATATTATGTATTTTAGAAGCAGTGAGTCTAGGTATCTTTCACAAGCATCAGCAAGAAAATGAGAAGAGGGACATTTGTGAACTGGCGTGACACTGCCATTTACTACCCAGCAATGCAGGTAGTACCAGGACATAAAAACTCAAGCTCGTGAAAGATGTGGGCAGATAGACCGAGACATCCTTAAGGGAGTCAAAAGCCATCTCAAAGTGCTTGAAATACATTTTCTCTGCCACAGGATCTTGCTGCTCCACTTTCCACCCACACAAAGTGTCACCGAGATACAGATCTGCCTGCTTCCGGAACGAGGGGGGAAAAATGACTTCAAAAAGACAGAGGCACCCTGGTGGACCCAGCACTCCCTCAGCCAGAGAAAGACGATCAAATTCAGCACCTGCAGAGCAGACGGCATCCCCTCCTACACACTTTCCACTGGAGGAACAGATGAGAGAGTCTGGGACCAACAAGCCCCCCCTCTGACTACCTCCCTCCAGTAGATTAAGCAGGTGGAGAGCTTCTGTGGCCTTAGCGGCCTGGGGCAGGGATTGTGTACAACCTTGTTTTCTGTTCTTTCTAAAGGTCTCAAACTTACTGACCAAGTCAAGCTGATAAACACACGTTCAGAGGGCTGTAGGCTCTCCTTAGGTGCCAGAAAGCTAAAGGTTCAGTAGCACAAGTGCATTACAAACTATGTTTTATTATAAACCAACAGCACATAAAACTATTAGCATTTGGGTTTGAATAAGGAGGGAGTTGTGAGTACAGAACTTACAAGATATGCTGGAGGCTGATATATTATTTACCAATAAAACGATTAACAGTCTGATACAAAAAATATTACTAATAAGCCCAAATACAGTGGAACCTTGAGATACGAGTTTAATTCATTCTGTAATGGAGCTCGTAAGTCAGTCAACTTGTATATCAAACAAATTTCTCCCATTTAAAATAACAAATAGATTTAATCCGTTCCAGCCCTGTGAAACATCCCCAAACCATCCTAAATTATGGACAAAAAGACATTTTTTGAATTAAAAAAACATACATATACACATACACACACACACACACACACACACACACACACACTTTACCAATGCATAACAAAATATTTATATTTCAGATTTTAATAAATATTAGTGTAAAATAATTTTTGGGGAATTCTCGCTGTAGCATTTTAAATTTGCGGGGAATTCGATGGGCGCGGTACTGTGTATTACAGATGTGTAGTGCGCGCTGTACAGTAAAATCTCTCTTCTCCCATTTCACTTCAGCATCCAACTGCTGCTAAGAAATTCAGCAACTGACTGAAGAATGGGATGCCATGGTTCATTATTTGCAGTTCAGTACAAAACAGTTTTCACTCAGAAGCAGCAGCAAGTCTCCATGTGTGCGCCATATGGATCACAGGTCTGCACAAAATAATATTAACAGTGTTTAACATAATTACTGTATGTATGTTATTAAAATGATCTAGATTTAAGAGCTTAAAGCATTTTTACAATCAAATGTTTTACATAATTACAGTATGTTATTAAAATTAAATAGGTTTAAGACTTTAAAACGTTTTTACTATCAATTTTTTTTTTCCAAAAAGTATGCAAGAAGGAATACAGAGCATGAGATTGGACTTGATTCTGTGAACACGTGAGAAAGAATGAGATGCAGGTGTTGTGCTGCCCATACTGGACCTTTGCGCCAACGCGCCAACTAGCAGCAGCCACTCGGATCTTGAAATTTCGCTCGGATCTCCAACAAAAATACGGACGGAGTCACAGCTCGTATTTTAAAAAATTCCTATGTTGGTCTGTTCGTATCCCAAGAAACCACTGTAATAATTTTGTGATCAAGTTTTAGGTTGAATGGTGAGCATTTTTTTTTTTAAATACTCGTCCCCAAATTGTCCTCTGCTGGCTACTCTGTCTCCCTGTAATGGCAACCAATGACCACAATGCATCATGAATATTTACATCACAATAAAAAACTTGTATTATTATTGTTTTACATATACAGTTAAGATCAAAATGATTAGCCTGCCGATGAAATGTCAAACGTTTTCAAAATTTCCCCAAGTGCTTTTAAAACAGAGCAGGAATTTTTCAACACTGCATTTCCAAACAGTTTTCTTTAGAAAGTGTGAATTATTTTATTTGAATACTGTAACAGAACTATTTAAAAAAATCCCCCTGGTCAATATTAGTCCCCTTAAAAGCTGACTTTTTAACTGAGCCATAGCACAAAACACTGCTGTGCAATGATGTCATTTAACTTTGTAATGATGAAAGCCGGTTATATCAAGTCACAGCTTTGGGTTATCTGCTAATTTACACACCGTATAAACACTTCAATAAGCATTCAAGTTGTCACTTAAGAAAGCGTCATGCCAAAAACTAAAGGATTCAGTTTAAAATTGAGAAAAATAAGTAAAGCTCACAAAGCAGAAGGATATACAAAGTTAATTACAGCATTTATACGTGTCAAGAACTCGAGAGAGAAGTATTATCAAGAAATTCAAAGACAGCCAGACAATACAGAACAAATCCAGCAGAAAGGAAACTAGTGAGAGATGTGTCTAAAGACCTCAGAACAACTGCCAAGACACTAGTGAATGACATAGCCAAGTCAGGAATTGTCTCAAAAAGACAATCACTAGAGACCTGCACAGAAATGAATCATGAGGTTGGAGAAAAACTGAAGTATGCGGAGGACAACCTGGAGAAAGATTGTGCACACTGGAAGTGTTTCCTTTGGTCAGATGAGGAAAGACTAGAGCTCTTCGGCCACAGAGACACTGCTTA
>BRDA01029031.1:0-19565 GCA_036984385.1 Crenuchus spilurus | reverse complement strand
GAGGATCACTGCTCTAATATGAACATTAAAGTCAGTGACCCGCCCTCCTCTAAGTGGAATTGGCTAGAATGTTGCCTTGCCTTCACTGATTGGTTAAATTGTATGACTGACAAACCAAGATAGAAAAAAAAGAAAGATGGCCACTCCGAGGTAAAAACAAAAAACAAAACATATAAACAGCTTCCAGTCCAGTCGGGGGGGCACGGCTGACTCACTGAGGGGGCACTGTCCCCCAATGTCTGCCCATGCCGCCGGGTCTGCAATAAACACTATTAATCACTAGAATAGGAGATATTAGTTCACAAACTAGAAAAGCGCATTTCCTGAAGGAAACGCGGGATGTTGCGCATTGCTAACATGGCCCACAAGCTAAGGTATCCCAGGTGGTTTGAAAGGTGATGCTGTGGTATCTGTGGTGGTTGCTGTGGCCCCCAAGGCGGTTGCTATGGGACCCAAGGCGGATGCTATGGCACCCAAGGCGATTGCTATGGCACTCAAGGCAGGTTGCTATGGCACCCAAGGCCGTTGCTATGGGTCCCAAGGCTGTTGCTATGGACCGCAAGGCCATTGCTCTGGGCCACAAGGCGGTTGCTGTGGGCCACATGGCGGTTGCTGTGGCACCCAAGGCGGTTGCTATAGCACCCAAGGCGGTTGCTATGGCAACCAAGGCGGTTGCTATGGGTCCCAGGCCGGTTGCTATGGACCTCAAGGCGGTTGCTATGGTATCCAAGGTGGTTGCTATGGCACCCAAGGCGGTTGCTATGGGCCTCAAGGCGGTTGCTATGGGCCCGTAGGCGGTTGCTATGGCACCCAAGGTGATTGCTCTGGGTCCCAAGGCCGTTTGCTATGGCCCCCAAGGCGGTTGCTATGGCAACCAAAGCAGTTGCTATGTACCCCAAGGCGGTTGCTATGGTATCCAGGGTGGTTGCTAAGGTGAGACTAGGTGGTTGCTATGGTATCTGAGGTGGTTGCCATGTCTGTATGTGAAAATGAATGAGAATGAATGGGAGGAACGAGGGATGAAAAGATGACAAAAAGAGGAGTGCGGGTTAGTATAGCTCTGGGTTAGAGCTCTGTTACCTGCCACGATATAGTATATCAATTTTGGTTGCTGTTTGGCAAAAGGAAGCCTGGAATTTGATATGGGTGAAAATGAATGAAAGTCAATGGGACGAAAAAGGGATGGCAATAAAACTGCAAATAAACGAGTGCGAGTCAAAACAGCAGTGAATTTGTGCTCGGGGGCCTGCCCTGATATAGTGTATTTGAATCGGTCAAGCAGAAGTACAGTAGATGAGCATGAATTTTTGTTCCCCATTCATTTTCTATGGGAAAAAATTCCCAGATTAAGGAAGTTTTTAGGAAAACACACACAGCACATCCGATCAAAATTCTGTATACAAGCCGGATCACACAATCTGGAGTTGGAACGGTGTCGATATCTCGAAAACTGCGGGACAAGAAGCGCGTCAAAAATTCGGCGGAAGAAGAAGAAGTAGAAGAAGAAGAAGAAGAAGAAAAAGAAGAATATATGAAAATCGAATAACAGTGAACATAATAAGTTCATTAAACATTATTAACCACTAGGTGCTATTAGTCCATAAACAATCTCAATAAACACATTTAATCAATAGGAGATATTCGTCCATTAACATCAATAAAAATTGTTAATCACTAAGTAATATGAATATATAAACAACTTCAATAAAGAGTAATGTAAAAAGGTAAAGAGCAAACATATCTTTTTGGTGGCAGCGTTTTTCTTAGTGCTGTTGTGTTCTCAGCTTTTGTTTTTGCTTTGTAAATGTTGTTGTGGTGGGACTTCGTGGGCCACTGTAAAAATGAGATATTAGTCCATAAACAACTTCAGTGAACAACATTTAATACTAGAATATGAGATATTACTTCATAATCCACGTCAATATGCACTGTAGAGAATTGAGACTGAGCCGTAGCAGCCAATCACAGCTCAGCAGGCCGGCCCTTATTAGTAAATCTCAGTGCAGCAGACGGAGCCCTGCTAACCAATCCCAGCGAAGGGGGCGGGGTTTTTCGGAATACGGGTGGGGAGAGAAGCAGCCCACGGCGCGTTGTGCACTAGCTTAGCTTTAGCTGTGTGATGTCCCGCTTCTAGTCCACAGCGGAGCTGAGAGCAGGACGACTAATCCGATTTACTTTAGTCTCCAGATAGCAGCCTGCGCCGAATAATACTAAGCATGTTTCATTCTGTTTAGGAAGCCTGTCCTGTACTTGAGAATCGATCACTAATGAGCGGCTGATTGATTGACTGCTCGGAGATGACCAATCAGCGAAGGAAAAGTAGCAGATCTTCCGGAGGCTCACTGAGTGGAGATATGGAGATCAGAAGTGATCCATGTCTGATGTGTTCATGGTTTGGGTGTCTTACGAAGGACTAGAAGGTGCGCAGGAACTAGTGCAGCACGGGGCGCACCTTTGCGCCATGGATTGCGTCTTTACGCGTGGAAATATGAGAAAACGCCATGTCAGAGGAATAAACTGAGCTGCACCACGTCGAGGAATCGGCATGATTGTCCAGCCAGAGTCAAAGGTAAGCAGATGGGCTTCCTCTCTTGTAGTTGTCTTTATTTAATCCGGATCTCTGCAAATGGGCGATGCTCCTGGTCCTGTATAAGCCATCATCATCATCATTATTATTATCATCACACAAGCTGTGGACTAGAAACTTCATTCCACACTCCTTGACCATACAGGTGCACCTTCACCTTCTTCCTCAATGGAACCCCACAGAGCAAATCTGGGACTGTGACACTGATGTGGTGGTGTGTGTGCATAGATGTTAAACACTTCCCACTCTATTAGACACACCTGCCTTGTTGGTCCCAGAGACAGTAGCTCAGCTGTTGTTACACAGTCCTGGTCAAAGGATGCTGCCCAGAGGATGCTGTAGATATAGTTGGTGAACAATTCTCAGACACTGAGGATTTTAAGCTCCACTCTGATCCACTCGTACCAGCGCAACACACACTAACACACCACCACCACGTCAGTGTTGAGTGCTCACAGTCTTGAGAATGAGCCAAATAATAGCTGATCAACAGCTACAAGTTGTCAGTGGAGCTTAAAAGAACAATGAGTGTAGATACAAAGGGTGTGGTTTTAATGTTATGGCTGTTTGGTGTATGTGTGGGTAATGAGCTGCTGAGATGTTGGGTAGTCAGTGCTAGAACTCAGCTCAGCTCTCCCTGCTTATCTTCCGCCAGAGCCGCTGGTGCTGTAACACTCAGCTGCTTCTATGCTTTTATTTCATTACTGGAGCACCTGAAACAAGCAGGCACGGCTGTTCTCTGTACCATTTGATGGAAATACAGAAATGTGCCATGATATGACACCTGCACCAGGTGGGCTGGAGGCACCAGCATCTGTGCTTTTTTTTTTTTAGTGGAGGTCTAAATAGCTGCTCCTTATGGGTTCCTGGCTCTTGCTCACTGGACACATCAGGGATTTTTAAAGACTGCTGCATAAATAGAGCACTGAGAGAGCTGCTGTGATGTGAAATGTAGAGATCATTAGAACAAACAGAATATTGATTAAAAAGAGAATATGTATGAAACATTTCTCTAAGTTAAGATCAGATATATTACTTCTGATTATGTGGCATGGATGTGATGTGTGGGTGTAGAAATAATATCATCTAATTTAATTAAAGCATGTTATGTTTGCCTTATTTCTCATTGGCTCCATATTTTTACATATTGGCTGTGTATTTCCTGTTATTTTATCCACCATATGATTTGCTTATATTAGTGTTGGATATACACAGATAATACATAAATGCTTTATGTTAAATGAACATCATTAACCACCCTTGGCTTAGAGTTTTCACTCAATGGTGACACTTGCCTCATTGCCCCTGTGTTTATTATAGAGGTTAACTGGTCCACTGTGGTGCATTGACTGCACCACTTACCAGAGTCATTGCTCCCCTCTGGTATCAGTAGTCTGTGTGGCACCACTGTTAAGCTGTTGTGAGACTTATTGTACCAGAAGTCCATTCTCAGTACACCTTCACTACAGCGGCTCTAGAGCATCCCATAAAGTTTAGTAAAGTGGTTTCTGAGATCCTGCCTCCACCATGGTTCACCTGTACCCTATTATCATGCCCTTTTGGACTAATGTCCAGGAAATATGGGAACACTAAGTGCAAACACTTCTCTTCATGGACAACATGTGGTTACTTTAGTACCTTTCAAATACTTTGAGTCTATCTTGGATCTCTGTATGTTAGTAGCAGGCTCAGGAGCTACATATAGGGATGTCTGTTTGTACCCCTACTGCATAATTGCTCAGCTCATTGTCATTGGAGGGGGGTATTCTGGTGTAGAATAGTCCTCAACTTCAAATATCTATGGCAAATTAGCATCAGGATTGATCAATAACATTAGTTGTTTGATAAGTGTCTGTTTTAGCTTAAGGCTAATAAGTATACTGGCTAATAGTGACATAATGCCTTTATCTCTCCATCCCTCCACCTCCATTTTCCCTGCCACCCTCCCCGCCTACAACACAAACATTTGTGTTTTGCCCCCTAATGTGCATTTTTCAAAAATACAAAAATGGTGGAGACCACCAAAAATGGACTGTGGATATACTACAAAACAGATCTGAGATGGTTTCCAGCTCCAGCTTACAAAACAAGCCATGTGATGTCTTTATGACTCCAGCTTCTCCAAAAAAGTTCACAGTGAATGTTCCCAGCAGCAGCATAATTAGCTCTTCTGGTAGTGTAGGTCTGCTTAGCCTTATTGACACCAGCTACTGAGCATGAGCCCCTCAGTGTTCATTTAAGTGAACTCGGTGAGTTTGTCATTGAGCTCAGGAGGCTTGAATTGAATGTGGTGAAGCACTTTTGTGGGGTTCAGAGCTTCATTAGAGAGCATGACTCTGAGGGTTTGGGGCATGAGATTCTCCTGTCATAATAAAGCCATACTTTAGGTATGACTCACGGTGTTTTAAAAAGCTTTCTAATTTTGAAAGTTTCCATCTCTACCTTTAGCTAGTTCTGCTCAATGTTTGATAAGATCTGTGTATACATGTGACCATCACCTGACTTATCACCCAGTCCCTATAGTGGTCTAAGGTGGTACTGTAATATGTACAGACATTAAACTATGCATAAATCTGACGCTCCCACACTATATTTAGCCAAAAACACTTATTATCCAAATACCCATATTAATCTGAAAAGTTAAGTATTCATGTGCAGCCCTACTAGTTTGTATCCAAATATCCTAAATTACTTT
This sequence comes from Crenuchus spilurus, assembly GCA_036984385.1. NCBI lineage: Eukaryota > Metazoa > Chordata > Actinopteri > Characiformes > Crenuchidae > Crenuchus > Crenuchus spilurus. The sequence continues at coordinate 14,283 of BRDA01029031.1, read as the reverse complement.
TTTATTAATATTCAAAAAAGAGGACTTATGCCTAATTCCTAAACTTTGGGAAGAACTAGTCTATCTAAATAACCTGAATACCTAGTGACTGATAATTATATGAAATGCAGTAAACTTCACAGAATTAATACTAAGTGGAATCTTCTAGACAGATGTTGTTGGTATATTTTCTCTTATTTTCTGGACTCTTTTTTTCTTTGGAAACATGTCGTTCAAATGCTAGACTTTACAGTTTCCTATCTAAAAACTGGCTCATCACAGCTTATCTACTTGAAGTATAGACATTGAAATGTAAGTTTTCAATTATGAGTACTAAAATATGGTGAATATAATTGTCATAAATGCCTCAAGCCCTGTGATTTTACCTGTTGCTAGGCAGACTATGAAGAAGCAGTATGGAGCTTATTAGTTTTGAGTTTTTAAAACAGCTGAGGAACAAGCTGCTTCTGTCCATCTTTCTAGCCATCATCACAAAGAAGGTTCCATATATACAAAATATTTAGTGCTTTCACTGTTTATTATATTGAGAATTTAATATTCTGTAGGTTATTTAGACCAATAACTGAATAATAAATAAAAAAATACTAAAATAGACTAAACATAATGAAAAATGCAGAACATTGTTCAAATAATAAACTTTTCACTGTAGACTAACCCTTCAGTTAGATCTTCAGGTAGATCTCTCTTCAAAAAAGGAGGTATTGTAGCATCTGTTCATTTTCTACCTTCTCATCCATCACATGGTCACTTTTTTGTGTAACCTTGGTCCTTGAAGAGAGATCCATCTTCTTTAGCAAGAACACTGACAAAGGATCTGCAATGGAGTGAAAATCAGCAATGCCATTTAATCAGATCAAGGAACCAAGGCTGTATGCACTGTATGTCCAAATGTTTGTGCACACCCCTTCTAATGAATGCTTTCTACTTTAAATAGCACCCATTACTGACACAAAAGTACAGATGTATACATGCAGCTTGTCTAGTCACTGTAGAGAAGTATAGAATAGGACACTCTGGAGAAGATGAACATGAACCTATTGGCACCATGCCTAATGCCAGGGGTATAAACCCCCTCCAAAGCTGTGCTGTGGGGCAGTGGAACTGTTCTCTGCTCCATCCATTATTTTGGGATGAGTTGGGGATGAGATGGAGTGGTGATCACCTAGCATCATGATCTAGCAGAAAGCCTTCTCCAGAGAGTAGAGACAGTTACGCTTTTAATACCAATTATTTTATGAGAGACAGTGAATGAGCAGGTATACCATATATTATGTATAGAGAGGTGATTTTGGGGAGTCAGGTCATCTGCTGGTGTTGGTCCACTGCATTATATTAAGTCCAAAGTCAGCACAGCATCTAGCAGGACATTTTAGAGCACTTCATGCTCCCCTCTGCTGGCAAGCTTTATGGAGATGTGGATTTCATTTATCCAGCAGGACTTGGCACCTGCCCACACTGCCAAAAGTACCAACACATGCTTTAATAACCACAGTGTCACTGTGCTGGGCAGTGAACTCACCTGACATAAACCCCACAGAGAGTCTATGATTTATTGTCAAGAGGAAGATGAGAGACACCAGACCCAACAATACAGACGAGCTGAAGGCCACAAAGCAACCTGGGCTTCCATAACATCTCAACAGTGCCACAGGCTGATCACCTCCATGTCACGCAGCACTGATGCAGTAATTCATGTAAAAGGAGCACCAACTAAGTACTGAGTGTATATACTGTACATATTTTCAGTAGAACAACATTTATGTATTAAACATCATGTTTTGAATTGGTCTTATATAATATTCTAATGTTCTGAGATACTGACATTTGGGTTTTCATTGGCTGTAGCCCATAATCATCAACATTAAAAGAAATAAACACTTGAAATAGACACTCTGTGTGTAATGAATCTCCATAATATGAGTTTCACTTTTTGAACTGAATTACTGAAATAAGTAAACTTTTCCATGATATTAAGATATTAAAATATATATATATTAAAGCATATTAAAATATTTAAGCATACTACATTGCACACCACAGTGTGACAACACATTATTTCAGATTTTGTGCATCATGAATATTAATTTATTCTACAGTAGATTAAAGAGGCCATCTCTGGTAGCATATTGAAGTGCTTGATTATGAACGCTGATTGTCTTAACTCTGCACGACTACATACTCATTCATTTGTATAATGCGTTGTGCAGCAGGACTGCAGACTTACTGTGTGTCCCATTTGTTTATTCATCATGTAAATGAACGCTGATTGTACTGACTTGGCTGATATCCAAGGAAGTCTTTACGTTTCCAAATAATACCTCTCTAAGCGGCCCTCAGACCTCTCGGTGGATCTGCTGGCTATAAATAATGCCACATATGTCACTTGGCTCGGATCTGACGTCCTCTAAGCCCCTGCTGAGCCCGTAGGGAGGACAGGCTCGAGCAGCGCTTTCTGATGCAGTCCGTACACTTCACGCATTCACAAAGAAGACCTCCTGACTATGACTCCCCTTCTACATGTGCTTTCATCTTCCTCTGCACCACCCGCACCTTCTTCTCCAACCTTCCCTTTTCCCTTAAGACTCCTGGCTTAAGGCTCTTGGCCTGAAGGCTTTTGATCTCACCACAGGGACATCATGGTGGTCAGGATTCTGTTTATTTCAATCCCTGGGCCATATGTTAGGCTCTGGCCTGCGCTGCAGATTCACTGACACAGCAGCTGAAAAAAATGTTAAACAGTAAAAACTACTGTATTCAGGAGCTGCAGGAGGTCTTTTGAGCTTTAATGTGTTATCAAAGCATAGTACCAGAACCACCCAGACTCCTCATATAAACACAGCAGAGTAACAGAGCTGTCCAAACTCCTCCCACCAATAAAGCATGGTAACAGAACTATCCCAGCCCAAGCTCACTTAGCAGTTTGCATTTAGACCAAAAAGTTCAACTTTGGTCTCATCTGACCACCATCTCATCTCACCTTCCACAAGTTTGATGTGTCTGATACATGGCTTCAGGCAAACAGCAAACGGCACTTCTTATATCTTTCTTTCAACAATAGTTTTCTTCTTGCCACTCTTCCATAGAGGTCAGATTTGTGGAGTGAGGACTTATAGTTGTCCTGTGTACAGATTCTCCCACCTGAGATGTGGATTTCTGCAGCTCCTCCAGAGTGACCATGTGCCTCTTGGCTGCGTCTCTGACCAGTGCTCTCCTTGCTCTATCTGTCAGTTTAGGTGGATGGCCATGTCTTGGTAGGTTTGCAGTTCAGTTCAGTAGTGTTCTCTAACAAACCACTGAGACCTTCACAGAACAGGTGTATTTATACTGAGACTAAATTACACACAGCTGGACTCTATTAACTAATTAAGAGACTTCTGAAGGCAATTGATTGCAGTGGATTTTGTTTAGAGGTATCAGAGTACAGGGGGCTGAATACTTTTGCACATCACACTTTTAAGATTTTTATTTATTTTATTTATTTCATTTATTTATTTATTTATTTTGAAAACCGTGTATCATTTTCATTCCACTTCACAATTATGTGGTACTTTGTGTTTGTCTATCACTTAAAATCTCAATGAAATACATTTAAGTTTGTGGTGACAAAATGTAAAAAAGTTCAAAGGCTATGAATACTTTTGCAAGCCACTGTATATACAGTGTGTGTATATATATATATATATATACACATTTCTTTTGTTATTGTCAGAAAGGCAGGTACGCAGAATATACAGTAAAAGTAATTAATTATGTAGCTAATTGTAATTATCGTTAGGGTGTATTTGCATTAATTGCCTTAATGTCTCCCTGTTCCTGAGGGTTAAGTTTATTGATACTGACAGATCAGGCTGACATAGTAGCCCACATGCGTTGGAGTGAACACATAAATAAAAGAAACTGAAGCAGTCAGCTCACAGTGCTGTGACTCTAGCCTTCATGCTTTTCAGGAGATTAACTCTCTTATCAATTATTTCCTTCCCTATTATTTCCTCCTGGCCTGTTTAGGCCTCTAGACCTTTATTCTTTGCTTCATTGCATGCTGTTTGTAGGTCATCAGTTGGTTATTTCTGATGGTTTCACAGTTGTAGTGACAGAAAATGAATGCATTTTACATAAATGTCAAATCAGCAGCATAGCCTGAGGTTAGAGAAGACGATAAATTTCCTCTGTCCTGGAGTATTAAGAGCTGTAAGTGTGGATTATTGTAGTGTGTTTTCTATTGATCTGGTCAGCTCCTCCAGAGAGAGTGAATATTCCCAGCAGAGCGACTCTTTCAGACCTATTAAGGCTATAGATTAAACCTTCAGGCTGAGATGAACCCGGATAAGGGCGATTGTTTAGCAGATTTAAATAATCAAGGCAGCTCTGCTGATATCAAAGCCTTTTCCACTGGCTAATGAAAAGAAAATAAGCAGAATAAATAATTAAATGTATTATTTAGATTAATTTATTATGTAGATAGGATTCATTGGATATTAATGCTTAATACAAATGAGAAATGTTAGATGTTAGAGTTTTATTTATATAAATATATATATATATAGCATGTACAAGTCCAGCTTTAACATCTGCACATACATTTAGGTACTGACACAGTGACAGGACAGGTGCTGATGTAGTGACCAGACAGGTACTGATCAAGTGTGGGACAAGTACTGACCCAGTTATAAGAAAGGTACTGACTCAGTATCAGGAAAGGTACTAAACCAGTGACAGGACAGGTACTGACCCAGAGTCAGGAAAGGTACTGACCCAGTGATGGGGAAGGTACTGAACCAGTGACAGGACAGGTACTGATCCAGTGGCAGAACACATACTGACCCAGTGTCAGGAAAGGTACTAAACCAGTGACATGACAGGTACTGATCCAGAGTCAGCAAAGGTACTGATCCAGAGTGTATAACATTATATTGTTATAATATTATGTTCATTTGGAAGTGATTGCATAGCTTTGTTATAATATTCTGTACTGTTTCTGTTGTTTATTATGTTTTTTATAGAAATAAATGTATTTTTAAGATTAAAGCTGAAAAACAATAACATGAGAAACTTAATTAGAAGTTCAGATGAGTGTATAATTATATACAAATATTATACAAATATTCCATTAATAATAAGATTAATAGCTCATTTAGCCCATAAACTGCATATAACAATCTGATTTTCTCTGTACATGTGAAAGCTGCCAAGAATAAGAATGATTTCTCTTCCATTAAGAGTACATTACTGAACGCTGAAGCAGCTTCCAGTGGAGGCAGAAGAAAAACGATACTCATCTTAGATTCGGTGTATGTGAACAACTTAGCCTATGAATATGAGTATCCTGAGCGTATCTCTAATTAACCACAAATATAAACAATCCATTTATCCATTCATTAAGTAAGATTGTGTTTTGACAGTGCTGTATGCTAGCTCTACCACTGCACAGAGGCATTAATAAATGACGTGTTTTGCTAGCGATAATCCACAATTTACATTTCTTTTCTAATTGCTGCACACTAATTTACATTTTCCATAAAAAGCAATTATTGTATTTAAAACTCTGTTCTGACAGACAAATGCTGCATGATAAATGTGCTTAATGCTAATGAAATGAGATTCACTGGCCAATTCATTAGGTACACATGCCTTTATACTCACAGTCCATTTTAGCTCCACTGACCATATAGGTGCACTGTTTCTTTCATCCTGTTTTTCAATGATCAGGACCCCCACAGAGCAGGTAAAATTGGGCTGGTGGAAAAGCTATCTTGTTGGCCGACCTTGTAGATGTAGTCAGCACAGTCAGTAGCTCAGCACAGTTTGTGTTGGTCCTCTAGTCCTGGTGCTGTTGGCTGGTTGGTCACTATTTTCACTCCAGTAGTGACACTGAGGTGTTTAAAAGTATCACCAGCTCTGCTGTGCATGAACCACGCAACATATCCTAACACACCACCGCCACATCAGTGTCACTGCAGTGCTTAGAATGATGTGATGTTTTTGTACTAACTGGCTCCACTTCCTGTTCCCATTCCTCAGATGGTCGTACCAACTGAACCCTTTTTTTCAAAGGGTTTTCAAAGAATCTTTTCATACAAAATATTGCGGTTCCATCGATGGACAATCTGAGGAACCTCTAAATGGCCTTCCAGGAACCTTTTGTTCATTTGAGGTGTGTCCAGTTGAGGTCAGTTTAGAGTTTAATATCCTTGTGAAGGACTGCCCTGGCTTGTTAACCGTATGGTTTGTTGAGAATGTTTGATATTCCATATCAGTCTTCACTCTGATGTTGATTCTTGATGCAGATAGCCGTAGACATATAGGATGCTGAGGGAGGGGCTTATGAATTGACTGACATGAGATCAGTGTAAACCAGAGGTTTCAAATTCCAGTCTTGGAATCCTGCAGTTCAGTGAATTTCCTACTCAAACAGGCCCGATTTAACACATCGGTTAATGAGCAGGTTTAGTAGTGCTGGAGGCCGGTGTGACTGAGCAGGAAATTCACCAAAACTCTGCTGGACTCCACGGTTGAGAGTGAGGCCCCTGCTGTAAACACAGATGAGCTCTCAAGTCCGTAGATGGATTTTCTCGGCCTCACAGTACGCTTGTGCTGATGACATGGACACAATAATGTTTTTAAATGGTGTTCTACATGTTTTACAGTTCATTCAGTTAAAAAGATAAGAAGAAAAATGACCTAATAACCCAAATCAATTCTACCAAACATGTGCTATACATAAAAAAGATGATATGATGAAAAAGTTCCTTTCTGTTCATAATTAATGCTTCATTCTGGTCTTATTTTTATTCTTCAATAAAATGACATATTTCAAGCCTTTTTTTATGTTTTAGTGTTGATCAGTATGACTCATCCTGAGTTGGCTGACAAATAAAGCACAGTACTTTTATAGTCAACCATTTGGTAGAAGTGATGGCACTGTGGGCAGCAGCTGGAAAAGGAAACCATAAAGGGTGTCAACATATGGAAGAATGAAGTGCTCTAAAATCTCCTGGTTGACTTTGGAGTTGATAAATTGATGGATGGAGTTGATGATTTGGGCGGCATGGTGGCTTAGTGGTTAGCACATTCGCCTCTCAGCGCTGAGGTCTTGAGTTCGAGTCCATATCTGACCGGAGTTTCCATGTTCTCCCCGTGTCTGCGTGGGTTTCCTCCGGGGTATCCGGTTTCCTCCCACAGTCCAAAAACATGGAGATAAGGTGGATTGGATACTCTAAAATTACCCTGGTGTGTATGAATGAATGTATGTATGTATGTATGTATGTATGTATGTATGTATGTATGTGTGTATGCCCAGATATGGTTGGCACTCTATCCTGGGTGATCCCCCTAGTGCTCGATGCAGTCCTCCAGGTGGACGGTCGCTTCCGGTTGAGAGTATGCTGTGCGCGATTGGCTGCCACTTCTCACCGGAGTGTGTGTATATGAAGTGTGTTGATTGTAAAGCGTCCTTGGGTGTCTAGAAAGGCGCTATATAAGTATAATGTGTATGTATGTATGTATAAAGCACAGTGGACCATCAACAGCACCTTAAACCATCACAGACTGCAGAAACCATAAATAAAAGACCCCAAAAGTCTGAATATGAACCTATTTTTGAGTAAATGGTGCAAGTTGACACCTCTGCTATATTTAGTGTGCAGTTGGCTAGACCTCCGACTACTCCAGCATTTCCTCTGGGTAGTTTTATTCACTTTTCTCCATTTATATGGAATTCTCTTCATTAATTCTGCCTTTCGCAGGAGCTGTAGTGCAGCAGTGGAGAGCCGAGTGAGTGACCGGTAAGGTTCTGCTGTAGCAGACTCTTTGACAGCACATGGGCCATTAGCCGAGAAATAGAGACGTAGCGTTAGCAAACTGTCTGACCCATCTTCACTTGACGTGAAAAGGGGAAGAAAGCACTGTTGTCCTCCTCTAGAGCCCACGTGTAGCCGGTCTGACATCTATTCGTTTATTCATGACTTCCTTGCCATCCTTCCGCACTGCCAGTCCAATCCCAGTGCCAACAGGTCAGCAGTCAGAGTGTTAGCGCAATAGTGTGTCTTGGCCTCTCTCGCTCTCTTATAGCTGAACATTGGAGGCTTCCTCTGATTCATTGCACTAAGCAGTAAATACAGATAGCATCTTTGCTGTGTTTGGTGGAATTAGCTTCAGCTATTAGCTTCTCAGGACTTTAGCAGAATGGATGCAGCTGCAGCACACATTCAATATCAGTTAGCCTTCCTCTGCCCCATGACAGATAACATTTCAATATGCAAAATTGTATTTGCACTATTTGATCCGTGAAGACTATTATGGTGTAACAGATGATCCATGAAGGAGGATTAAGTAATGGCTGACTAGCTCAGAGTCTTGAAACAGATTTAGACGCTCTACAGACCAAAAGTCTGGACACAAGCAATGATGTCCATTAATCACCACATCGCTGGTATCTAAACATTGGTCTCTTCTATTAATCCTACATCCTTCTTTACTGTTAGATAATAACAGTGTCTTCTTCAAAGAAGTTTTAAAGTGTCCACATTGGGGTGTCACAATTATTACATAAATCACAATTATTTTAGATAATTAAGCAATAATACACAAGAGGGAGAGTTCTGACATGAGATATTGGCACTGGTGTACTGCAGTCGTAGATCAGTAAACCAGTGCCATTATCTCACATTAGAGCACCACCCTCAAGTGTATTGTTGTGATTATATCTCAGTTCTGTTATCACTGTTTATTGTTAGATTTTACAATAAAGAGGACAGAAAAAAGTTGATTTATCAACATTCTGCGAGGTAAAGTAGTTCCTCTATCAGATGCTACACTCCTACATCATCTTCAGACTGTGTACGTCAGTCTTAATAGTCCTGGAACAGCTTTTCTTCAATAACAGTTTATTATACAGACAATAAGCACAGATATACTGATGTTAAACATAATGTTTGCTGGCGTAAACTATGAGTCTGTCATTAAACATCACTCATGGCTAAGCTGAGGTTCATATATCTGTTCCGCTCTTAAGCAGTGAAGCTGCTGGTAGAAGCGTATTCAGTTTATTTGTGTTGATGGCACTGAAACTGACTTTTTTATTTTTGCTCTTCAGCCAAACAAAAAGCATTAAAGTCGAGTTATTTTACTGCATTGACTTCATTTCTGGAAGCACTGGAATATACTTGTATATAAAAAAAACATTGCCTTTCTAGTGACCTCTAGTGGATGTTTCAGCCAAACATACCTCTAACAACTGGTAGAGATGGCACTATGAAATTTGAGTAAAGTTTAACACCTTCTTCAAATAAGATATAGTGACTCAAATGTGCTCTACCAAAAAGTTTAGCAGAGCGTAAAAGGGATAAAGAATTCTGTTGTGAATATCAGCACTACTAGAACGTCTCTCAGCCAATCAGATTGCAGGGTCAGAACTAACTGTGGTGTAATGGAAAAGATTCAAGATGAGCACAATTGCCTTTCACAGTCACAGGTTTGTAGTGTAATGCAGAATTTTAGTCATTTATGTAAATGAATGTAAATCAAATAAAGCATTTATGTAGACATTCGTATTCAATTGGGCTGTAAGAAAACATCAATACACTTGACTTTTAAATAATAGTTTACATGTAAAGATTAGTGGCAGATGGTGGGTGTTGTCTTTAAACCCCAGAGCACTTCACTGCTTTTCAGATACAACTTAATAAAGCTCACAGCCTGAACGGCTCATGACGTTTACCAGTGTGGTCTGGACACACATCAGAGATGATCTGAGGAATTTACAGTGTGGGTTTCAAAACTCCGTAACACACTGCTTCTCACTCTTTGTCTCTCTGAGGGAGAGATACAGAAAAGGAGAGACAGATAGAAAAGAGAGAAAGACAGAGATAGAGAGAGATACAGGGGTTGTAAAGGCTACATTCACAAGCCTCATTACTTAAGTCTGAATTTTTGCTGATTTTGACAGTTCAGGTTCATAAACGTAACTGATCTGTATCTGTAGTGTAAACGAATCGGTCTGATACATTTACGTATGTCTCCTCTTTCACCAAACACAAAAACAGCCATATTTGTACAGGGTTGCCAAACATGCAGCTTGTGGGTGAAACGTCAGAGGTGGTGAAATGCAGGGGTTTTGCACTAAATAGAAAAGAAAATGAATGACAAAGTACACTTAGAATAAGATTTACTTTTTAAAGCTTCTTAAAAAGTCTGTGATTAGACGCTTTCGATTTTGGGCTAGTGTCAGCTTGTCTAGTGTGGCTTTCTGTAAGAAAAATAGGGGATTTTGGGAATATGACAGCCCTGTATTTGTGAGACTGTATTAACACTGGTATAACAGACATGTTTGTAGCTAATGTGTGATGGTGTTTTGCTCAGGAGGACAGTAAACAGCTGGTGGACTGTACATGATCAAGAGGAGAAGGTGAATAATAGCCAGTCAGATGATGTTTTAGCAGCTCTGTGTGTAAACAGGAGTGAAGTCAGCGATGCCTCAGCCATACACGCATGTGTACAGACAAAAAGACACATGACATCTGATCTGACCATTCATATTCAAGTCACATGTTCACAAATCTGATGTAGCACATATGAGAGTGAATCTGATTTGAAAAGATCTGATTTGACCTGTTCACACGGATCTGAAAAAATCAGATCTGAGTCACATTATAGCAAAACATTAGATGCGAGGCACTTCAGCCTGGTAATGTGAGGTAGAGGTAGAGGTAGAGAGAGAGAGAGAGAGAGAGAGAAATTCAGTCATATCAGAATATTATGACAACCTACCTAATGGTGTGAATAAACACCCTTGGTTTGGATGACACTAGTGGATGACTCCCTAATACTTTTGTTGTTGCTCCTGTGTTCATTATAGAGGTTAACTTGCCCTCTGTGGTGTGTTGCCTACTCTGTACCACTTGACAAAGTTATTGTTTCCCTCTGGTATCAGTGGCCCATGGGGCACCACTGTTATGCCATTGTGAGGCACTCAGTGTTCAACTTCTTTCTCTGTACACCTCTACAGCAGCTGAAGTACCTCCCAAGAAGTTAGTGGTTTCGGAGATGCTACGACCACCATGCTTCACCCAAAACTCTATTACATCCAGTCAAATCGCAACGATCCATGATGAACGTTTTTTGTGGTGTGCTAAAAGTGACTGGTGTACTCACATATAAATGAGAGAGAGAGGGAGAGAGAGAGGGAGAGAGAGAGAGAGAGAGAGAGAGAGAGAGAGAGAGAGAGAAATACATAGATTTAAAGCTGTATAAGACTCTCATTAGCACTGTTAGTGTAGCGGTTCTGTGTCTATGTCAGCGTGCCATAAATGACCCAGTGCCACATGCTGTGTCATGCTGTGCCATGCTGTCTGAGCCAATTAGAAGCTCTTGACTCAGTTGATTTGCTTGCTACATCACCTCTTGCCTGTTTCGCCATACTGGGCCACTGTGCAGTGATTTGAATGGAGAGAGAGACTGACTGCCTCATGGCTTCTATGTCCCCGACTCTGTCACTAGCTGAATTTAATACTGCTATTTGGAACATGGTTAAACGGGCAGCCTAAAGACTTAGAGTCAGATTGTAGTCGCTCTGTCATCATAAAGCAGAAAGCTCAGTCTGTCCAGCCGCGCCCTCACTGTTAGAAAGTAATTACCTGATGGCCCAGAACTCAGTCTTTTGGAAATTTAATGGCTATGCTCTAAATGTGTGGGGATAATTAGACCAGCCTGAGGAGCACGGATACAATGATCCTCCAGACTAGAGCCAAACGAGACATTCTCCAGAATAGAATTATAGGGAAATGAATGTGCGATGTCAGGGGCCTTGTATATGAGCAGCGAAGGTCAATCAAAACCTGAAACTTTATGCAGTAAAAGCCTATTTCCCTGGGTCACTGTCACATTTAAAGAAAACCTGGAGCTGGAAGCCACCAGGTTGCACTCAAAATGCAGTTAGGGCAGCAGGTGATGCAGAGAGAAAAATAAAAACACTAACTAAAAGTTTCCACGACTGGGATTTGAACTGCCGTCAGAGGAATGGAAAGCACACTGTGCTGCCATGCTACCCATCTATGAGACTGTGGAATTTGTGAAAGCTGGAGAAACTTGCTGGAAGGTAGACCTCAACACACATACAAAATACACACCAGACAGAAGAGTAAAGGCCTCAGAGGACTAAAATACAGGATAAGCTAAAGATTGAGTGTTGGAGGTTTTGTAGACCAGTCAAGGCTGAGAAATTACCACAGATTACTGGCAGAGTGTGACTCTGGCAAAGCCAATGACTATGTGCCAAACTCACCATGAGAATCCTTTATAAGCCAGTCACAGCTGCTAACAGTGTCAGCTGATGACTGACGTTAGCAAATCAGGAAAGAGGACCACGAGCAGTCAAAGCTGCACAGTGGGACTGCTCCATAAATACACATTTAAAATTGTATATAAAAGTTTGGACATGTCTGATATACACATTTAGTTGATTTTCTGAATGACAATAAGTAAGGTGTAAGTTTGTCTCTACAGGGGGCAAATTTAAACATTTAAACGGCTTCTATTTATTTTCTGAATTTAACACATTGGAATATCCAGTCTTTTGCACACACTTTTATACTTTGGTTTTTTATTTACATCAACAAACAACCTCTTCAGATTGTAATAAAGGTCTGAAAGACTAGTGGATGCGGTTTAGGATACAGAATGACTTACAGGAAACTAAAAATGAATATAACCTCACTGCTACAGGTATACATTTCAGACAGCAGCAGGACTGGTAGAAGACTAATCTTGGATCAAACTCCTCCATTCTTATGATATTCATTGTCTGAGTGAGCTGTCTAAGGGCGTTTTCACACCTGTAATTTGTTTCTCTGGTCTGAATCAAAATTAGTTTGTTTAACTTTTAGCGTTTCCTTCGCTATTTGGTTTGTTTTCACACAGACACAACCCTAAATGCACCAAAATGCACCCCAACAAACCATGTGAACGCGTTGTCTCCTCTGATTGGTCAGAGCTGTCTGGCATGAGAGCAAGAAAGTAAACACTACAGCAGCAGCAGAGCAAAAACGGTCACTGTCCTGTTGCTGTTGCCATGCGGCGTTCACCTCGTGTCACACGGCTGCCATGTGGCACTCACCTGTCATGTGACACAGTCTATGTGGTGGTTAGTGATGCGCAGCTACAAAACAGTTTTAGCTCTAATTGGCTCTCCTTTTAGCTCAAACTTGTGGAATTACACCATAGTCAGGTCAGATCGAGGTTGGATCACGTTCTCACCAGAAGTGAACCGCTCCTGAGTTTGTTTGGGACCGGACCGAGACCACCTCCTCTCGCAGGTCTCGATACGGTTTGTTTGATCTGTACCCGAGTTTGATTACTGTTTTCACACCTGACGAAACAAACTGCACCAAGTGAGCAAACAAACCAGACTTCATTTTAACCAGAACAAATAGTGCTGGTGTGAAAGCACCCTAAGATGGCAGAGTTTTTGTTATTTAATTTCAAGCCATACTGTGTTCTAAACTACATTCACTGACTGACAAAGTATGTACAAATGTAAAAACTATTTTTGCTTTTGCTTTAATTTGTAGACTTTACTGCTCCTCTTTACATAATAAAGGGTCCTGTAATTTCAAAGGTTATTGAGGTTTGAATTGATGACAATTTGAATGTGTATTTGATAAATTAACTCCGCCCATGAAGTAGGTCTTTAGGTTAGATGGGTACAGTTTAGTGTAATGTAATAAACTGTCCTGCTATGTTAATTATGTTTTATATAAATTGGACTGCTGGATCAAATTGACTCTGAACTGGTCTCATATCTGTGAACAGAGATTCTGAAACACTGTTACTCCTGTTAATTCTGCTCACCAGTCTGAGAGAAGCTGAACTCCCCACACAGCATCAGCTGATAACCTTCTAATAACTGTGGGGGCTTCAATCACAGAGTTCTGTTTCATCTATTAATCATCACTGCAGGTGCTCACGGGCCTTTAATTAAGTAATTAAGAGTGGCTCAGGTCAGGAAAGGCAGATGGTCGTCCAGTTCCAGCTTATACTTTTAACACTCTTACACAGTGTTACCATTCACAGATCACCTTTACTTACTATATCATCTCTGTATTTACATTTAAAAAATCATTTATTTAGGACTAATTAGGATTAGTTGATTATGATTGTATATAGTTGAGTGTGAATTTATATAGTTTAATATGACTGTATATAGTTTAGTGTGATTGTATATAGTTATGTGTGATTGTGTATAGTTGAGTAGGATTGTATATAGTTTAGTGTGATTGTGTATAGTTATGT
>BRDA01029026.1:0-27469 GCA_036984385.1 Crenuchus spilurus | reverse complement strand
CATTTTTTCTCGCACTGCAGCCATAAATGAACCGACATGCCACCTGCACAGCAGTAATTATGGAGACAGTGATCTAGTACAGATAGCATTGACAAGTCATTGCAGCCAATAGGAGTTTTAATATAACTAAAGTGCAGAAGATTTTTGACTCACCCTCATGTGTTGCTATGAACAATTATCAAAAAGGTATGCTTAATGTTCTCCTCCCAATGTAATGAAGCACTCAAGAATGCTGCTTGGCCATAGTTCAGAATGAAGAGGTTATAGAGTTCATAAACACTGACAGAAGTATGTACATGTCAAGCCTTCAGGGACACAGACTGGTTTTACTTTTGTACAGTAGAACAAAAGCTAAACATTGGACAGTTGGGTAGAGCTAAACTGAGAAAAGTAGTAAATAGTGAATTTTTTCAAAAGTTCATTTTACAGCTGTGAAAAAGAAACATTTCATCCACGATAGCTATGGCACTATTTCAGCCAAAAAAACATATTCATTACAAACTGTGGTTGGAAACGTCTGAGAGAAGATTCGGTCACAGGCTGTTTTTTTTTTTTTTTTACAAAATAAATGCTTTCAAAACTTCTTTTCTTTAGCTCAGCATACAAGGACAAGAGGTTTACAGCCCTGAAATAGCTGACAATGGCCCTCCAGTCCATAAATGACGTGAGCTTTGTCTGGCCACAGGCTGAGTGTTGTGGAGACACTTGAAGTTTGTGCTACAGCTGCGGCCCATGCGTCTTCACTGTCATGTTTGTTGTTCACAAAGCATCCAATATTACAAATGCATCTGGGAGCAGGTTTATTAATAGCCAGCGCCAAAGTTTTGCCGTTTGGTGGACCTACACTTGACATATTATTGCTTAAGGAGTAGTTGGATATATATATATATTGTGTGTGTGTGTGTGTGTTCACAGTCTTGTTTTTGTCTTGTTGTAGGGACCAAATGTCCTCATAATGAAATACAGGTAACACCTCTAAAAGTGGAGACATTTTGCTGGTCCCCACATTTTGCTGCTTTCTATAAAAATTCACTTTTTTGAGAAAAAAAAAATCAAACAGAGCAGAAAGACTGTCTTTTGATTACTGAGGTTAAGTTGTAGGTGTTAGAGTACTCTGGACTAGTTATAGAAGAATCAGTGAAATGGCATTACAAACATAGTAGTATGGAGACTGTGTGTATATGTATTAAGCAGGAGTGCTTTTGGCATTTTGTGATACACTAAGTTGGTGTATCACAACACATTAACCCCAACTATGACCCCATATCCCATTATGTGGTATATAGTGTATAATCACTGTACTGTGATTATAAGCTAGTTTATTTACTTAAAATTGCTCTATTGCTCTTAGGTCTGATGGCTCTTCTTTTACATACTTACATTTGCCTACTTTTATCTTATTTTGAAAGCTGATTAAAAATGTCAAAGAAATTCTGCTGAAAGTGCAGATTCCAAACATTCAATTAATAAAAATCAATGATATTTTATTATAATGTAAAGTTATTGTACTGGCAAGTTTATAGCAAAGCATTCCTAGCCTGGACATCCGATCTTGTAGACACTTGGTATAACCCTAGCAAAAATGATGGACTCTTCACCTGTATAGGACGTTTACCCAGCATTTTCACAAACTACAGATATGACAAAAACATTTTTTTAATCGCTGAACATTGTGAAACGTACCTCAAACATTATTAATTTATTTCAATTATTCAAACATTTTCCAAATCAAGTAGAAGAACCAAATATGAATTCACTCATGTTGAGGAGAAAATTATGGAATTATCATCAACAACAACAAAAAATTAGTACTTTAATACGATTAGTACAACAAATCATATTAAGTACTTTGTTGCTCTACGCTTTTGATGATCTGAATTCTTTGAGGCATGAATTTCACTAATGAAAAATAAAATTCTACATCAAGTGGGTTAAAAGTGTCTGAATTAGTGGTTGACAGATCAGCTTTGATTTTATTGTTTTATTTTATTTTGAACACAAGCTGGTAATCATATGGAGCTTGCGCATCAATCCTTTCAATTGGTTTGAGATCTAAACTGTTTGTGGGCCATATCATTGAAATGATATTATACTTATAAAGAAAATTATCCTGAAAAATACTTCATCATCACCAAATCAATTTTCTATTTACGGAATTTTAAAAAAAGTATAAAAACATTCAATATCCACTTATGCACTGAGTGTTGAGACATTTCTTGTCATCTAAACTGGTCTTTTATCTGATATACAACCCCATAAAATGTTTTTCTTCATGTTTTTTTAGTTTTTTTGTTTTCTTTCTTGACGTGATTCATTAGACCTGCACCAGACAAAAGTACCATTATCACCTTATCCACTGCAGATTCATGATTCATCACTGAATATCACTCTCATCCAGTCCTCCACACTGTATGATTACTTTCATTTAGTATACTGTAAACTTCTGTTAAAGCCGGTTTTCATTTGGAGTTTTTATTGTTAATCCCATTCTTATAGTTTTGACAGAAATATTGACTCCTGTTTCTGTCCATTTGTTTTCCAGCTGTTTTGTTGTACATTCTCTATTTTCAAGGTACGTTGAGTTCTCTCTCCTGACTCTGACACCATCCTTGGTTTACTTTAAGCTTTCGTTTTATAATAATCTCATCTTTTTCTGCAATCCATGATGGGTTTCCTTTTTGAAGAAGTTTATCATTCTTTCCATTGTTTTAATTGACAGCTCCCTTGTTGGGACCATGTTTCCTTTCAATTAGCTGAGTCTGACAGCTCGTTAAGGTCTGTAAGCACTCCCTTTTAACTGCAGACTAATTTGCATATTTAGGTTTGTGTTAGAATTTCAGAAATGGAAATTACAATGTAATTGTTGCTTAATTTAAAAATCCATATTTTTCCTGTCCTTGATTTAGATTAATTAAAAAAAACACTGAAATGTATTTGTTTGAAGTAGGTTTTACATAGCTGTGACTTAACTGTGATTTATTTATTTGCTATAAAGGAAATCTGAACCTGAAAATTCTCAGTGTTTTGATTTAAACATTTTTTCCAGGGTTTATAGAAGACTTGAGGCCATCGAAGTAACACTAACAGTTTATTCCCCAGAGCAGTAGTGCTGCTCATTAACCACAGTGGACAATTTGCACTTTAAACTGAACCTGGCCATGTGAGTGAGTGGCTTGAGGTTTTGGAAGAGGGTTTAAATATTATATCATACTGTATCCTTTTATATACACTTATTTTAAGTATGCTTAAATGGTCAGGAACTCAGGTGGGGTATAAATATGAGGTAACAAAAAGGCCAGATCCACTTAGTCATTCATCTGAAAATTATAGAATAACAAATGAAACCAGTCAAATGTGTGTTGACCTTAATAAATCGCATAAAAAAAAGACAATGAGTATTGAAAATGCCTATATACACTGAAACGACAGTAATTTATTAGTTTAAAACTAGAGTAAATTTGTTGTATTTTTCTATTATTAGAGGGCAGCCATGGCCTAGTGGTAAGGATATGGTCTTGTGACCAGAAGGTCGCTGGTTCGATCCCCAGACAGGACATGACTGAAGTGCCCTTGAGCAAGGCACCTAACCCCCTAACTGCTCCCCGGTCACCGATGGATAAGGGCTGCCCACCGCCTTGGGCACAAATTCTCACAGCCTAGTGTTTTCACTAGTGTGTGTGTGTGTGTGTGTGTGTGTTTCACTGCACAAATGGGTTAAATGCAGAGGTCAAATTCCGTTGTGTGAAAAATCACATTGGCTAAATTGGTTGATCTTAATTTTAATGAAACTGGGTTCTACAGTCAGAAGAGAGACAACCACAGAAGATGAATTTGGTGTAAAAAGTAGAATAATAACACAGAACAGATTTGTACTGCTTAATATGATTTTCCCTACAAAGATTCTGGGAATCATGGAAATCATGAAGTACAGATAGATTTTAAATACATGTGTGGGCTGTCTCTTCCGTAAAGCTGAAAATGGGTCATGGTTGGATCTTCCAGCATCTTCAAAAACATCCAAATCCTGGAACTGGAGAGATGGTGTTTTTTGGGAAAAGGATTTTACACTAGGACGAGGTGGAGAAGTAGAATATCACTAAAGACAAGATGTGAAACAGGGTGATGGGAAAAGGCTTCTGACATAAACCATGTCGTATCAAGCCATAAGTCAGACGATCCTGCTCCACTTTCACGTTTTATTTGCTTTCTCACATGTAGACACCACCGGGGTAGTTTTGAGATTTCAGACCTCACAATGTGTCTTGTCCTGTTTCTAAGCTGCTGTGTAGAGATGACAAATGTCTTTGAAGGAAACTCTACTCAGTGTAAGACCAGGTTGAATATCTCCATAACCTGTACTGATCATTTTTTTGCATTGAATGCTCAAACAGTAGCCATGCACATGCCTATTTCCCCCCAAATATTTTTCATCTAAAGTTTATTTCAGGATTACAGGAGAAGACTCACCTCTTACTTTGTCAAAGTGAGGCTGCACAAGGTCTTAAATATACAAGTGTGACACGTGGCTGTGTTTCCTGTAAATGTGAGATGAAGCTTATTAACCACAAAGGCATTTTTCATGGCATTTCACCCAACTATACCACAGAAGCCAACAATGATGGAGCTGACTCTGTACTGAGGACCTAGAATGAAACTGGATGGTGAAATTACCAGATAACTCAGCTTTATTGCAACTGGCCCAAGCCACATTAAATAGTACATTATAGGAAGAATATTGATGCCTTTCAATGTTGGTGCTGGAGAAGACTTTTGAGAGAACATTGGACAGCAAACCAAACAAATAAATGGAACCTCAACCAAATCAAACCTCATTTTCACTAAAATGAAAGATGATGAGGACAGCCAGCAATAAGATGACAGGATACAGGATGTTCTGGAGAAGCACTATTCATATTATCAACAGGAGTCTGAACTGACTTAACAGCACTTCATCATAATAATACAGTGGAACCTCGACTTTTGTCATTAATCTGTTCTTAAGTGCCTGTTGATAACCAAAATGAACGATAATTGAAGCAATGTTTCCCATAAAAAATAATATAAATCAAATTAATCCATTCCAGACACACCAAAATATGAACAAAAATACATTTTATATAGAATAACTTTAGTTTTACATAAAGAAAACAATGAGAAAGACTAATAAAATGGATAAATTAACATGTAACATCACTCTTACGGGTTTACACTCTGTTTTAGAGAGTGCCGTTGTGGTCCAGCCTTTATTTTGCGCACCTGTTCTTGGGGTTCTCGGCCGCTATTTGTGTTCGTACCTGTTTTCAGGTGGTAGCTGTGCACAGAAGCTTTAGTGTGACATGTTTTAGTGTTAATGTTTGGGTGCTTCTCTAGCCTTTTGTTTGTTTTTGTTGTCAGAATGAATGGCTAACATCTGGATGGATGCTTTGTTTTCACAAAATTAGCAGCCAGTTAGGTGGGCACATTAACTAAAACTGGGCAGATGAATGATAACTGGGACAAAATTTCCCAGAAAAAGTTGATAACTGAATTGTATGATAATCACGGCAAACGATAACTGAGATTCCACTGTATTTAATATAGTATTATGATGACCATTTTTGCCATTATAAAAAAGGATGACAGTGCTGATCTGGCATTATGCCTTTTATGTAACATTGACTAGAATGACCTGATCTGTTCTTACTTTGAGATGCTTGATAAATATGGGCCATTAGTACCTGTGAAAGGTCTACCACCTGGCCTGAAGTCTAAATGGAAACATATCACATTAGTACTAAGAAACAGTTGGGTGGTTTTAATTAATGGAGATGCTTGAATACAAATTCAGACTGAAATGTGCATTCCTAAGCAAAGTCAGCTGAAGCAGCCAGTGACTAGTGCTGAAGTACCTCCTGACATGTTTCAAAAATAAACCAGGGTTTACTTTAACTATGCATCGTAACACCAGTGCAATTAAAAGTAGCATTTACTGGTGACATTTGTGGGAGGATGGAACACCTCAGGAATGTGTGTGTGTGTGTGTGTGTGTGTGTGTGTGTGTGTGTGTGTGTGTAAGCAAATGAGGGGGAGATAATTGCACCCTGTGCGACGGGTTATGCTAACGGCGCCTTCGTACAGTTTCAGCTGTGACTAATTAGTTGTACTAGAAGAGAAGCAGCAAACTCACTCTGCAAATATGTGACTGAACGAGATACTAGAGAGGCACCAAGGGCGGATGACTGACCGGATCACTGGTTAGTACACAGCCCTGGAGCAGCATTAACACACACAAGTCAGTGTGTGGGGTACGTATGGTGCATATCATCACCATCTGATTAAAAAATCTATTTTTCATTTTACAAAATCTATCATTTCCATCATTTGAAAATGCCAGTTGCCCAGTAACACGTTTATTTAGAATAACATTATATTATATGAACTTTCTCCGCAGTGCACACCTGTAAACCATGTTGACAAGATTTATGACTACAGTGAATACACACTGATCAGCTATATCAAACCAATCAATTTGTTGGTCCTCTGAAGTTCAAAACAACCCATTAAGGCAATGGACTCTATGGGTGGAGCTGTTATGAAAGATCAGTTGCTGTTCCAACACATCCAACATTTTGAAGGCCACAGTGCCCAGGAGCTTTGCTTTGGAGATGATCCAACCCAGTTGTCTGGCTATAACTATTTAGCCATTGTCAGTAGCTCAGGTCTACATGTTTGCATATTTTTCTTCAGGACCCAACATGTCATCTATGAGAACCAAGTACTGGCTTACTGTCTAATTTATCAGCGTTTAGCACTGTAAATACATTGCATGGTAAACACTGTATGTATGTAGACGATATATATAATAAGAATTTGCTAAGTCTAACCTCCGTGACTTGAAAGAGTAGCATACTCTTAAAAACTGAAGGTTCAGCCTGTTCTTCACTTTTTTTTTTCCTACAAAGGCAAAATATTCTGTCTTAAAAATATACAAAAACTAACACATGGTCAGCAATTACAATATCATCACAGCACTGTGTCTTCCGTCTCCATGCTCTACTCCACCTCTCTTCTTACTTCATTGGCTACAGTTTGTTTGGGAGCTGAGGCTTAACCAAACAAAACAGAATCTTTACAGGAAACCAAGACAATGTCTCCTTTGTTGAGTTCTTTCTTTGGTTTTGAATTGTTTTATTCCCTCAAATCGTTTGTCAGGATTTATGGCTGTGGTTTGATGTGTGAAACCGCAGATGGGTTATGTATTATTTCTCCTGGCAAATAAAAGGAACCAACCAACATGGTTGTGTTTTCAGCATGGAAATGCCTCACAAGGTGGGGAAAAGGTCAGATGTTTATCACCTGAGTGAGATTTAGGAAATCTTTCTGTGTGCCTATCTGTAGCAGATGAAATTTGACTCTAAAACAAACTTATCATTATTTATTTATTTGAAGAAAACTTATTAAAGCTAATAGGTTTTCACTTAATTTTGTTAGAATACACAAGGGAGCATCTATAGCTGTATGTGTACAAAGTATAACTTGTATGCATTTATGCATACCAATCACATCAGAATATATTCTTTTTTTACAGTATATGAACATTTCCTTGTATATATCATCCTTATATATTAATAAGGGCTGCCAAACAATTAAGAAATTTAATTGCGATTAATCTCAGCATGTTATAGTTAATTGCGATTAATCATGAACAATTCCACCACCTGCCACTAGGAGTCACTAGAAAGCGTGAGTGCAGAGATCATTGTTGAAACTGCAGAGAAGAACATGTAGTGCCTTATCAGTTTATTTCTTTACATTCTCCTTTACTATGTATTATTATTTTTATACATCATTTGTTATTTATAAAGTACATTATTCTTATTTAAAAACATGTAGTGTATATCAATTTGTGTGTGTGTTTTGGGTTGTTGGAATGAAGTAATAGCATTTTAATTAATTTTAATGTTGAAATTAAATTTGATATACAAGCACATTCAGTTACGAGCTCCATCACAGAACAAATTAAACTCGTAAGTCAAGGTTCCACTGTATAGTGAAAAATGTCAATAAAGTTTCATTTTAAAGGCAAACGCACGAACCTCGCACCATCATTAGCACAACACTTGATTCTGAAAATATAAAGCAGTCTTTACTCCTCTACTCTTAATGATGCCACATGCAGTCAAGTCTCAACATAATTTACGAATGACTCGAAGTGACAAATACAATTTGCGTTAATGGCACTATTTTTAACCGCGTTAAGTTGAGATCTCGTTAATGCGTTCTCACAACGTTAACTTCGACAGCCCTGATATACATACATACATACATTTTATATATATATATATATATATATATATATATATATATATATATATATATATATATATATATATATATATACATATATACCAACACATACACACACACACTGATGCACATGTGTGCACATGACAAGTGTCATCTGTCTGCTTACCAAACTACATCAGCACAGCATCATGGTAGTCATTTGCCACACAACTGGACTCAGTGCTGTAGTTCCACTCTTGGACTGGAACACCTGAAGGTTGAGGCACATTGGAGGTCGCATAAGAGCAGCAGGAAGACTTGGCAACCCTCACCACAACCCCTGCGAGAAGGTTTGGGTAGAAGGTGGTACTGCCAGAAGCCTGGTGGCTGTTGCCACAGAGGTAAAACTATAAAAGTCGAGTGGATTGGCATGTTAGCATCAGAGCTAACCATTCAGGTCAGTCAGGCCTGCCCAACATTTGAGAGGACCATTCAGGAAGAATTAGTGCTGGAATACTCTGTGTTGCTTCCCACAGAACTGAAGCAGCATGCTCAGCTAGCCGCACTGGAAAACATCCGTGTGGTCACTGCAATCACAGAGTGTCCAGAGTCTGACTTCAGCAACAGCGAGGCAGCCATGCCAAGCCACATAGTAGAGGTGGTCAGTGAAGAGAGGGTGGTGATAAAATGTCTCAGACAAAAGTCAGTGCAATCCTTACTATTCAAATAGTAACTTCTGTAATGTAGATCTGAGCATTAAACATTTTTGAATTCCCCATCATCTCCATTGTGACCATTTTGGATTCCAAGTTTCCCTGACCTGTGGACATTTTGATCAATTAATTATGCAGATATTTTGCAATTATGCTGAATTTTAACCTTCATGTATGTTATCTCTGCATTATATAAAACGTCACTTTTTTATTAAAAGTTTAAGTGTTAAAAACACAAGCTGGTCAGACTCTGGGCACATTCTTGTGTGCAACAGAAATGTTCATGCGAGTGGTCACAAGTAAGTAAATAAATGTAGACGGAGAGGGCTATGATTCATGCTGCTGCTCAGGATGTGATTGAGCTCGTCTGTTCACACATGCTTTGTTCCTATTTATACCAAAGTGGATGAGGAAGGAAGTTCTCCTACAACATCTCAATCAAGCTACTTCATCAGTCAACACAGTCATATTTAAAAACACGGCTGAGGAATCGGTGACACAATGTAAGGTTGAGTGGAACAAACCTGTAAGAGTTTGTATGTATGTCCAACGAGTTTGTGTTTGTTTTCATATATTCAAAAAGAACAATGACATCTAAGAATGTAAGGACCAACAAAATGGCCCCGATTGTGCATTTTTAAAGCAACAGGATGAGGTTCATCTTTTCTGTGTGCTCTGCTTTTGTCTCATCTAGTCATTAGTGTTTCCTACCTGTGGCATGTTCTGTGCTTTTCCCATGTGGGGGCTGCCATTGCTTCATGGATAGGGATCTGATTTTATGACCAGAAGGTCACTGATTTGATCCCCTGGCAGGACATGACTGACATGCCCTTGAGCAAGGCACCTAACCTGCAAATGCTCCCCAGGCACAGTGGATAGGGGCTACCAACTGCTTCAGGCATGTGTGCTCATTGCCCCCTAGTGTGTTCATTAGTGTGTGTGTTTCACTGCATGGATGAGTTGTTGAGGTCAAATTCCTCTGTGTGCTAGAACATTGGCCAATGACATGTATATATAAACCTTCATTTCAGTTGTCACTGTTAAGCCCAAAGTCAAACCTGTCCAATAGGAAAAGAACATGACGAACCTAATGGACAGTCCTCAATGTTGGCCTTAACCCATCTGGATAACTTAGATGTTGTGTTTTGTTAAAAACCTTTTAGATCTTTGATGTTTGCTTTTCTGTCAATTTTATGGTGTTTTCTTCCATTTCTGTTTAGTTATTGAGTCAATTCTTGTCTGGTGATAGTTCAGTGAAAATACACCTGCACTTAATTCCTCCATCAATACCAGCATGACGGAAAACTATGATCACAGCAACATAGAAAACATTCCGAGGGTGGCTAGTCCCAGGCCAGGAATGTAGCTTAGAAAGTGGCATCGGGGCCCCCATTAAAGAATGAAGAGTCATGCAAGAAGGCAGCCATGACTGCCACTGTTGTAGCGGTGGAGCAAGATGCCAGTCCTTCATGGCACTGGAGGCAAGGTCACAACGGTGTGGCTATTCAGGTTTCCATGCCAGCCTCCAAGAACTTGACAAGCCAGCTATCAAGCTTCTTAAGATGCTGGCTGCCCAGCTCCTAGCTACACTGGCTACTAAACCCAAAGTTTCGCTGGCTGCCCAAATGGAAATCCTGAGCCTGAGGGCACTCCAGCCTTTGAGTCTTCTAAACTGCCATGCTACCTGAAGCATCACTGAAGCTGCACTCACCACCTTTTCTTCTGCACATGGCATGCATTCCTGTACACGGCTGATGAGAGAGCCACGCCTGCTTCCTGTGTTGATGAAGCAGATCCTGCTTTCCTGAATGTGGCAGAAGAACTACCTGCTCCCATGCATGCTACAGAAGGCCCATGTGCTCCCAGTGTGCTACTGCAGATCCTCCTGCATGACTAGCAATGTAGGACTTGGGAGTTAGTCTTTCTGCTGCCCTGGATGTGGCTGCCATGCTCCCAGTTGCCAATTCACCTTCCCAATTTCCTGTCCCACCACCCTCCAGGTTCCCTGTACTGTCACCCTACATATAAGAGTCCCTGATCTCTACAGATTTAATTATTTTTTCCCAGGTTCTATCAAGATCTCTGTTCCTGAAGGAATTAAAAAAAAAAAAAAAAAAAATTTTTAACATTTTTTATTTAAAATTTAATGCCATACTACAATTTTAAAAATTGTAAGTGTGGTTAGCATGTTTCTTAAAAACTACAATGAAAATAAAATTATTACTGCCATAATCTCACTTTAAAGATTGTACCTGAACATGCACACACATGCATTATTATAATCAGAACACTACACTATAATGTACTCGAGTTAGTGGCGATTTAATTTATTAAAATTGTTAATATTTATGTACTAAAGCAATACGAGAGGTTCCGTAATCAGCACCATTATTTTAGTGGGCATTAGTACTATTTTAAGATGTTAGTATGTGTAAAGAATAGTATATAATAATCACATACAATATAATTTTGTAAACAATCCATTTAAAACATAAAAAAACTGAAGAGAATAAAACAGTGTAGGGCAAACAGATTATAAGGAAGTGGGAGGGAAGTACATATCTGCTCAAAATGCACCTCGACACAACACTTTCCCAGACATGCCTGCACACACATGAGAACACACACACACACACACACATTCTCTCATTCTAACTGTGTGTATGTCATTGCTTTGTATGAAAGAAACACAATGTGTGTTTATGCGAGTCCTCTTTTGCGAGTTGCCCTTTTCTCTGAATGGATTTTCAGATGATGTTTAGGGGAGGAGATCAATGGGTCACAGCCAGTGGCAAGAACAGCAGTCGATGGGAAGGAAAGCTGCAGTTGGATGGTATTGGGAAAATTGATTTTTTTTACCTTTTTGTCTTTCTCTTTATCTCTTTCCATAGGTCCTTTAATATATAGAAGAAGAGCGAAAGATCTGTATGTTAGACTTTTGTGACACACCTGCTGTTTATGCCTCTTTTTTTAGACTTTTTTTCGCAAGATGTTTTTCTTGCTTAAAATGTCATGCTGTCCTATGAAAACCATGTATCTCCAAAATTTACAGACAAAGACCAAAACTTTATCAATCTTTAATATAAGTTAATGGAAAGAGATTTTATTCTAAATATTTTTGTAGCATTTGTATCGGTCCATTCATCATGAAGTTAGTCTATTCAATGTAAAGTATATCTGCTGCTTTCAAAGATGGAGAAAAGGCAAAATTTAAAAAAGAGAGACACAATATTCAAAGGACAGTAACAAAATTCTAAGTGTATAAGAAAAGAAAACCATCTTGCAAAGAATCTTCAAGACTACAAAAGAGACAAATAGCAGGTGTTTCACAAAAAGTCTAAAATGATGATTTGCAGGCAGTGGCGTCTCTAGAATAGAAAGCCAGGTGGGGCACAATAAATTCTGTGGGCTTGTAATAAATTCTTGATGTTTTTGAGTGGTGAGCTGCTTAGCAATGCTGATACTGTAAACAATATTCACATAAGCTCGCGTATGCAAATCTTTCATATTTTATTGGCTGCTCCCAGCATGGGGTTAGCATAAGCATGGCACGCAGTGAGTTTTTGAGTTTGTTGAACATGCGCACAGTGTGTTCTAGTGCTCATTTGCTTAAACAGAGCCTGATGAGCTGGCCCCATGCTCACTAACTAAATGAAGTACTGACCTTATGCAAAACGTACAGGAATATTTTAAATGTATTGGGAATCCCAGTGTTGGTCCAGTACCTTTCTTTAGTCTTACAGTCTTACAAGACATTATTGGCAAAGACACACAGGCAGGCTCTGTGTGATAATGCAGGTTGATGTCATCATTGCCATAGTTACAGACTCAGATGCACATATTTTTATTCTCTTCCAGTACAAATCAGCTCATGAAACACATCCACTGAACACAAAGAAACTACACACAAGGCGAGAAGAATATTTTAGATCTGTCATATTGAGCCACACATTCTGAAAATCAGCAGAAACATTTTACATTCTTACAGCAATTATCAGAGCCTACAGCTTCACCTGCATCAGACATAAAGTAATATAAAATAATATAAAGTAATATAAAATAATGCTTACAAGCTCACTTCTTTGAATCAGTGTAATTGTTTATACTGGGTGAGCACATCAGTTCTACACTAGGGCTTAACACCTAACTCTCAACTGCTCCCTGGGCAAGTGTGCTCACTGGTACCTTGTGTGTGTGTGTGTGTGTGTGTGTGTGTGTGTTTCCCTTTGTATTTCTCCCAGATGAGGACTGAAAGTCATCATAATGATAGGAATGCATATCAGGTAAAGTGGGGACTTTTGATGGTCCTCACAAGAAATGTGCAATTTTCATTAAATATGTTTTGTTGCAATTTTGTTGCAGAAGCAGTTTAAGTTCAGGTTTAGGTTTATTTTTACTCAGTATTACACAAGTGAATGTAATGTCCTCACTAATATAGCACTACCAAAGTGTGTTTAAATGTATGAAAAAGGTTTATGCCACATTGTGAGGAACAAAACCTGTTAAAACACTCACATTGTGGGGACCTTTCTTTCTTTCTTGTGGATGCTGGACCCTGCAATGTAAACCATGAAATTTAAAAGAGAGAGCAAAAATTGGCTGTGTTCTCTCTGTGTGGGTAAGATGGCACTCACTCCCCAGCACTGCTAAGGAATATCGGCTGGTTCAGGCATCTGCCAGGCGATCCATCAAAACTGGGGATCCTGAACTTTCCTCTGGCTGCTGATGTATTGGCAGCTGTTCAAAAGAGGCGGAGCTTGATTTCACATGCACTAGAGGAGGCCTGTGTTAGTCTGCACCCTCCTAGAGTCAGCGACATTACAAGTGATGGGGAAAGTACACAAATGGGCAAGATGATTGGCTACCAAACACATTGTGGAGAAAATTGGGAAAAAAAACTAAACTGTCATCCGTTCATCCATTATCCTACCTGCTTAATCCTTATCAGGGTCACAGTTAGTCTCCTACCCCCTCACTGGGTGCAGGGCAGGGCATTACACTATCCCAACTAAGCCCAGGACAGGGCACCAATCTATCCCCCCCCCCCCCCCCACACACACACACAGTGGCACTGTAAGACACTTGTCATATAAAAATACTTTGGAGCTGAACAGATTATGGCACATAGATGATGCCTGCATGCCTGTAAAAGCCAACTCCCACACAAATGCACACACACACACTCACACACATATACATAAGTGCAGACATTCCAAATGCGTGAATGCCTTGAGATGTGGGCTGAAGGTGTCAAGCCTGTTGATATTATCTTCTCTGTCTTCTTATATGCCATTCCTCTCTCTCACTCTGTTTCTCCTCCCTCATTCCTTACTTACTCCTCCTCCTCTTTGACTCTGCGATAAATTACACACAAACTCAATGCACATCTCTTTGTTCTGCCCAACAAATAATTCAATTCATTTCAGTGCAGGCTCTATATTCTCAATGATGAATGCACGGGCAATGCAATTATGCTGCTCTATGCATTACTACACAGCTCCAGCAGTGTGGCACCCACGTACAAACACACACACATTCCAGCAAAGTGCATGCCTTAACTGAGTTATATGACTAAGAAGGGCCTCTCTATCTCTTGGCATCTCTCTCACACACTCTCTTCCCTTTCACAAATACATACTTTCTCTCTCTCACAGGAGCAATCACCCAAAATGTGTCTCTCTCAAAATTTCTGTGTCTCTCTCACGTGAGGAAAAACTCAGGATTGTGTGTATACCATACCTTTCTTCAGAGCCTTTTTCTCTTACATGCATATATCCATACTTATGCAGTAATGGTACATGTCTGTTTGAATGTGACTCTAGTTCAAAACCAAAGAAGCCAAATTCAGACAATATCAAATACATTTTAGATTAGATTCAACTTTTTTGCTAGTGTGACTGCAGACAATGGAATTCGATCATTTAACCCATCCATTCAGTGAAACACACACACACACACACACACACACACAAGTGAACACACTAGGCTGTGAGAACATGTGCCCAAATCAATGGGCAGCCCTATCCATTGCATAAACATGTTTGACTTTGTTAGATCACAGTTCTTTAAATAAAACAGGGGACCCACTCACGCCTGATTGACATGCCATTGATTGACAGCATGTGACTCAAATTTTACCTTCAAATGATTCACATACTTATGCCACTCACAAACATGTAATATTAGATCATTTTCCTCAAATGACCAAGTTTAATATATGTGCCTTATTTGTTTGATTTGATGCTTTTTTATCTACTTTTAGGACTCGTGTGACAACCTGATGAAGTTTTAAGTCAAATTTGTGCCGAAATGTAGAAAATTCTAAAGGCTTTCAAACTTTCAAGCAATACTATGTATACAGGTCCTTTGTCTAAAAGACTGCCACAGCATTCAGCTACACAGTCATTTTTGCTAATTATAGTTCAAGTATTCTGTCAACTATCTGGTCTGAGACCATAATTACAATTTGGATGTGGTTTGAGTTGGTAGAAAGACATTTTGGGCCTGTTTGAACAGTTGTACACAAACAAATGCACTCACACCTCCACGTTTAAAGATGTAAAATTGCTCCAAAAATGTCTTAAATGTTTGATTACATTTGAGTTAAGTGGAAACTTGTATGAATTATTATTTTTTGGTTGTTTGCCTGAAATAACAGAGACTTTTATCATTTTTTTGCTCTTCGATAACTCGGGAGACATATTTTCTCATAAGATATCTTAGTAGAAATAGCACTAGACAAAAAGTGATATTAGATAAATACTTATTACAACAATCAAAACAGAGAAATATCTAAGTCTTAAAGATATGTATGAGGAATCCAATGAAGTGAAATGTCTGTGTATTGAAGGACTTCAAATTTCCTTTTTGTGTTTCTACGTGATCACATTGTTATCTAGGTTAAAATAGCACAATGTTTAGATGACCCCTTTTTGAAATTTTATGTCTTACAATGGAACCATCACTGAATATAGTGAATATACTTTTTCAACATCATTCTCACAAAACTTTGTTTAGTCAGATGGTTTTAAAAAGGCAAATGCATTGAGCATTATTTAACTTGCTCTACATACATTTGTTAAAACATTCATATGAAATAGCTCAGATAGTTGCACAATTCATCTGGTTGTACACTGAACCCTACATGCAGAGATTTTTGCTTCTTTCACTTGTTTAAATCTGTCCCCAGAGTAGTTAGTCCACATGTATGTCCATGATTAACACAGTAAAATGTATCATATGAAAGTAGAGGTTTCTGTATGCAGCCATGCAGTTTACTATCATATAAATCATATAAGTTTACTATATATAAAATGAGCTCCATGCTGCCTTTATTGTTGGCTGCACTGCAGTAGTTTGTGCGCAAGCAATAACGCAAATGTACAACGTACTTCAGAACACTAGACTACTTACTACTGATTTGTTTTATCGCATCAACAATAAACATTCTGGTGAATGTTTTCTTGTACAAAATTGTAGTTTAATAACATTTTTAACAAAAAAATATTGTTTACCTATCAAAATAAATGAATAAACTGGATCATATGTCATAAAAGGGAAGAGTTATTTTCCCCTCTGCATAAAAAGTAGTTTAAAAAGTGAAAAATAGTACCATCAGCATAATGACCTATCATGACTCTTAGTTGTGGTCTCTCTTATCTACATTACTTTCAGTTTGACTATAAGCATCATGCAACACATGCCCTATGATGACAACTCCAAATTTGAAACTCTACAGAGCAAATATATGGGGTCCTTTTGTTTAGGTCCTGTCATTCAGCCCAGTTCACTTAAAATGCTTTTCGGGCCGTCCCGATTGTTGCCTGTAGAGAAAAAAAGGAAGGACCCGCCAGTTGATTAATGGGCCAGGTGTAAACAAAGCCCTTGAAACAAAAGCGCCTGGTGTAAAGAACCGAGATAAGGAGCGACTCCAGTCAAGTTCGCCTTCATCCCTCTTCCGTTAACGACCTCTACTGTCGTGCGGCGACGGCTAGAGCAGGCCATGGGCGAGGGAACACAGGAAGACAAGAGAGAGAAAGGAAAGAAAAGATGCCCCTGACACACTATTCATTCTTGGAATGATAAGAGATAATTACGAGTGGAAGCGACCTGTTTGGTTCTTTTGAATAAATAAATATATAAAGTGTGGAACATATGACCTGCTTGAAATATGGACAATGCCATTACTGATTTAATTTAAATAGACTGCTTGTTATGGGGCAGGGCCAGGGGACTCGAGACTGGAAT
Organism: Crenuchus spilurus; assembly: GCA_036984385.1. Classification (NCBI taxonomy): domain Eukaryota; kingdom Metazoa; phylum Chordata; class Actinopteri; order Characiformes; family Crenuchidae; genus Crenuchus; species Crenuchus spilurus. The sequence goes on along the minus strand of BRDA01029026.1, from coordinate 10,244 downwards.
TTGAAATTGGTAAAGCACAACAGAGTCTTCAAACAGTAAATGAAAAGGCAGGAGAGAGGTCACATTTGCCTGGAAAACACTGTAAGCCTTTTAATGATGTAGAAATGAGATCCTTGTCATGCGGTGTGGCTCCTTTAAAGTACACTAAGGTACATGTTGAGTCTTGAGAGCGACCCAGCATGTGAAGCACTTTAATGTGATAAGCATTTGATAATTGTTATGCATGGACTGTTGTGTGCTCTATATATATATATATATATATATATATATATATATAAACTTGTTTTTTGTAAATCTCACTGGACATAGCAGAGGTGTGGACAATGTGAAATGTCCACAAATAACCAAAAATTACAGTGTCAGTTCTTCCTTCCTCTTACTTCCTATTGGGACCACCTATTTCCCGTTAGCATGTGTGGGCCTCCATCAGTTCCCCCATATTTTCCTGTGGGAGGCTTTGGGAAAAGGTGTGTACAGTATGCATGTGTGTTTTCTTGAAGAGTGTTGGAATGTGTTCTCAAATACTAACTGGACTGTATATTTAGGATACCTAGTTTTACTTCTGTATGACCAGAACAGTTTCTACTTGAACTTGGTAACTAACTGCTGAGTTCTGAGTACAATCAGATGTGTTAGAGCAGTTAGTCACTAAACTCTGCTACATTCTGGCATTACAGTACTAGGACTTATGATTCCTACATTGTATACAACTGGACTTTATTACTAGGTTTAGCCAAAACTGTTCTATACAAAACTACAAATACTACTGCATCTCCAAAAAGTAGAATACTGTGAAAATATGTGACTCTGTCTGGGAGGGGACATGGCCAGACAGATAGAAGGCAGAAATGGAGCTGCCGCCGTAGGCAACAGGACAAGGACCAACCTGGTGGTGGTGGGGAGGAAGGAGGATGACGTTGCTGTGTTGGCGCCTTTGATCGAAAGAGCGGAGATTAATTGCTTCCTTTGAAAGTTGAGTAGTAACTTGTGATTGGTCCAGAGGCTGAATGAATGAGTGGCGGCTTAGGTAAATGCTGTTGAGCACAGAGGTTTTTATTGCAGAACTTTTGCTTCAGCTTTGATTTCAAGAACTGAATAACACCCAGCAAGTTTGTGTACCTCCATGGTAGAAGTAGTTCCACATCAGGGGTCACAGAAACCTGTTTTTTTTGGGGTTTAATCTGCCAATTTGGTAAATTTTTTGGGGAGTTTATTTTTTTTATATAAAAACATGTACTATGATAGTTTTTTGAGACTATTATCTTTTATTAAATGTGTTGGATAGGCTTATAATATATATAACAACAGACAGGAGTGTAGTCATAGGTCCCCAGCAATGTCAAGAGCAAAATTACAGTATGTCCTTGCAATGTTGATATTGTTTGAATAGTAAACAAACTCCAAATGTCACTGTACATGTAATTCATATAAAATGACAGTTTACTTTTTTAATCATTATTAAATTATTAACACAAATTTTTTCACCATATTCACCATCTAGTATCTTAACAGTTGCAGGGTTTTTAGAAATGAATAAAAAACTGTTATTTCAAATCTTATTACAGCTATTTAACAGCTTAGCTATTACATTCTGGAAAAATACAGAAAAAATATCTACAAATTCTCACAATTTCAGCCATTTACCAAAAGAACTAGAGGATGAGAACCATGACTATGTTTGTTTGTTTATGTGTGACTCTTTTTAATGTCACAAGATAAAAAAAGCCAGTGGTTTGGGAAAACAGTAAGCACCAACTTAGCAGAGATAAAGCAAAGAAAAAATGGACCAATGATATCTGTATCAAACAGAAAGGACATCCCAATAATCACCACAACAGCACGACATGCCTTCACACAACAGCTCAAGCAACAAGCCCAGCTGCAGTATGCCAGCAAAACAAACACAGGAGTCTCTGAGGTCAGTGTAATGCAAAACAAATTTACCACAGCTTTGCTGAACTGACACATTTAGTGAAGTTATCGAGTGAGCACTCTTTCTAGTGGCTTATTAGTAATTCCATCTCACGTTAGCTCTGCTTTACTCCTTGGATAATATTTCTGTTCATTGTGTCCATGGAGCAACAAGGTGCAAATGTTCAGAGTTTAAATAATCTCTTTATATTTTGATTTTTTACCCATTTCCAAATTTAAAAAGTTATTGTCAGTTGTCTGCAAACTAGGTACAACGCCCATTTAGTGAAATAGCATAGTTTGGCCATTAGTTTATACTACATATTGTTACAATAAATGCAAAAACAAATACATGTATATCATTAGAATGCAAATAAACACAATCAGTCTATCAATGTGTCACTTTCACTTCACTGAATGTGGACCAAAATGTATCTGACTTTGCCAGGGTCACCACATCTGGTGTACAAATGTATGTAAACAAAATTCTAAAAACTAAAAAATGCAAGACATTTGTTGTTGTGCTTGTCTTCAAGCCTTAACAGATTAAATTGAGTGTGTATACTATAAGCACAATTTTGTAACTTAGCAATCTTTGTTGAAATGTGATACTAAACATATCTGAGCTATTCACATGTGTTTGTTTACGTGACTGGTGCTGATGCATGTTGATGATGAAGTGTCCAAATTCTACCGGTGCTTAATGAGCTAAATAGTCCATAATGAGCGAGTAGGGATTCATTGCAGTCACAGCCAATGTAAAGAATCTGCTCTAACAAACAATATGGTTGATCAGTCCCACAATGCAGCAGGAAGTGATGTCAGTTCCCAAGCCCTACACAAAAACTTCCCTGTAAACTATAAGCAAATACTTTTAGGCAGTACATCATAGCAATGAGGTTTAGGTATAAACAGGATCTCTTTGAAATGAAACCACTGGATGACATATATCTGCACTTGACCAGTCATGGACAGAAAAGCTCTGGATAGCAGGGTAAAATTTACTTTTTTTGTGGGCAATCAACACATGCAATTTCTATCATTTTCCAACCATATTACTTAGTAATGCCTTATAAAGAAAGGATCGCCATTATTTGAGTATTCTGATTGACAAATTCGTTTATTTTGGGACTTTTTCCAAATAATACTTTGACTGGAGTTCTTGACATCACACTGGCTAAATAGGTCATGTTGATTACTTGCATATTATGTCTGTAAGTCTAATCAATCATTTGATGTGAAGCATGAAATCAGAGTTAAAATGATAACTATTCATCGCCAGTGCTAGGGTTGCCAAGTTTCTGGTCTTGAAATAAGGAACACTCCTGGCCCTGGGGGTGGGGTTTGGTGTGGCTTGGATGTCTTGTCCAATGTTTTGTCCATGTTTTGTCCAGGAAACATTGTCCACCAGACTAACATTGCCCTTTGTTAGATGCAATTTTTAAAATCTTGCACTGTTTTCAGGTGTATCTTAGCAATGCAGACAGCACTTTTCATTGGTCACGACTCACACACTAGTGATGGGCATACCGGGTGTTTGCTTATGGCTCAGTTTACTGAACAGAGGTGGCTCTTACGGCTCTCAGAACAGCTCTTTTTGGCTCTTATGGCTCTCAGAACGGCTCTTTTTTCTTCTTTCTCTCTGTTTGTAAATTACTGGCTTTGGATTTTATGGGTTAATCTAATTACAAACATGGGTTTAACTTCTCTGAATTTCTGCATTAGCATCAGTTAAAGACATTTTGAGCATCTATGACACATCTAGGGTGACCATCAAAAACAAAGTGTTGCCATGCCCAGTTCAACATGCCCTGTCTGCTTTTTAAACCAAAACCAGTGAAAAGGAGTATTTAAAGGCCTAAGAGCAAAACTCCTATCAGTAATGATGTCAAGTCTCTCCCAAAGTGTGCTTTTAACTCCCACAGTTCTTTCTGCCAACCTGTGCTCACTGCCCTCTGCTTATTTATGACATTATAGAGAAGACAGCTCCCATGTCCTCCCAGCTAAATACCTCAGATATGGCTTTGTAACCTCCCTTAGACCCCCTTTTTATCCTCTCAATGGATTCACACACTCATGTCTGATGCAACTGCATAACTATGGTCCTAAATCATTATCTGACATCAGGGCTAACTTGGTCTGGGCATTCAGGATGGATTCTGCTTTTACCAGGGGAGTAGAGGGAATAAAGATATGTTTCCAAGTTGGCGAGTGTATTGGACTGGATGTAAAGGATATCATTTTAATACATTCATTAGCACATACGTATGTGATGAATAGAAAACCCATTCCAAAAAATTAGAATATCAAGGAAAAGTTGATTAATTTACATAATTCCATTCAAAAAGTAAAACTTTAATAGATTATTGATTCAGTGCCCACAATTTAAACAACTTCAAGTATTTATTTGTTTATTTTCACATAATTTGGGCTTCCAGCTAATAAAACCCATGAAAACAAGATTTAAAAAAATTCCAACTTTTCCATGATATTCAAATTTTTTGGGATGGGTCTGTAAGTGTAACAAATTCTAACATTTGTTTATGTCTTAACTCAAGTCTGAAGTGTTTTATCACTTAATGTGGCCAATGAATCCCTGTTTTGACAGGAAAGGCAATTTAACTGACAAACATAATATCCAAGCACAGACCACAATGTTCAAAACTCGACTCAACCAAAACAAAATAAATGAATGGGTGAGAATATGTCACATAAAATGTACTGATTGATTCACAGATGTAATGAATTGGCGCTCTGTTCTGGGCTTAGTCAGAACAGTATAACGCTCTGCCCTACGCCCAGTGAGGTGGTAGGGGACTAACAGTGACCCTGATAACTGTACATCACATAGGAAGAACTGTGTTGACAATTCCAATAAACACCAAGCTAAAGTTTGATAATTTTGTGCTAAGAGGTACCATCTTAAAATACACATTTTCATATTTTAGGAAATCATATATCATGTTTTTTTCTTTCATTTTCGTTATACCATATTCCTGCTAAATCTAAGGTTTATTTCCACATTATGTATTGCGTAGGCCTATGATGGTTTCTACTGCATGTTGGATGCTGTGCTGCTTAGTCACTGAATAGTCATTCACTGGTAATACTGTATATGGCCCAGAAGAGAATAGACCTTCAGTCATAGTTATGGCAGCAGCCTTTGCATAGTTGAGTGTTCGATAATCAATTTCATTATCTATACCAATTGTGCAAATAATTTAAGTGATTTAAATCACTGTTATTAGACGCTGTATAAAATGTTTAGAGTGGCTTGTGCATTGCCTTAATTGACCTATGAATAGATTCAGACTCCAGGCTTAAGTTGTAAGAAATTTCACTATTGGGAAGACACAAACAAGATCAAATAAATGAATGCAACACAACACCATTTAAACATGAAAAACATTTAGTTTCTAACCATATGAATGTGACTTTGCCTGTCAAGGTCATGTGCTTTCTTCCGCAGCTCGTTGCTTAGCTTTCAGAGCACATAGATCAATGGGTCCTGGTAGCTGGGGACTATTACTATGGAAGTTAGAAATGAAGCACTACAAGCAGTAAAGGTGCTGTTTAAAGGAAGGTTAAATGTTAAATTGTTGAATACTCTGTAGTGTGTATAGGTCATTTTAGCTAAAATTAGCTAGTTTTAGTTTTGTTTATTTAGTAAGTTAACATTTTGAACATGGCATTTTTAGTAGGTTTTTTTTGCTCAGTGCAATGTCTGCAACAAACAGACAAAGATTCTCATAAACAGAGACTCAAGATTGACTCTTAAGGCTGCCTTACACCTAACAACTTAGAAAAGACTCTGAAAAGACTTTTAACACACTAAAGTCTGACACCATCTCACATCTACAGACTTTTTAGTCACAGTCTAAGATTTTGGATAGAATGTGGATCTTGCAGGGTCACTAATTTAAAGACTAGATTTCTTTTGAGATGATTTCCCATGTGCTTTTGTTTGACATAGAATTAATGCAATAAAGAGCATAATTATTGCAAAATGTGTATTTATTAAACGTATCTTGTATCATTATGTCCAGCTGATTCTTCATTAGTTTATTTTTGGCCATTCTCCTTTTGTTTACTTTTATTTTCATTGTATTATTATTATTTCCAGAGGGACTTACAGTTACAATCATGTTACATTTGTAATTGGAGCATTAGTAGTCTTGTCCAATGACCTTTATAGGTACAGTGTTGTTTGATTGCCCACACTGGTACAAACTGGTCTTTGGTGGTACACCACGAGAGTGGTGAATTCTCTTAGCAAATAAAAAGGTCTACATCTAACAACTACAAACTACACCAGCGGAGAGCAGAACTTTGCAACAAGCACAAAGTCCTTGCACCATTCCATGCTGATGTAAACACACGTTACCTTCTCCTGTTTTGCCGGACTAAGCTGCACTTCTATCAGCATGATAGCAGACTAGCCCATCTAGCTGAATGGCACTATCTGGTGTATTGTCATGAAGCTGTGTTTCTGTAAAAACTTCAACACAACCGTCTCTGTACTCATGCTGGGTAGCTAGATGAAGTCAGATTTATTTATTTATATGAAGTCCAGTTTATTCTCCAGAGAGCTGGCATTAGCAAGGAATAGCAATGGTAAAGCCGGCTGACTACCTATGCAGGCCTGGTTTGCGCAGTATGTGGAGGTCTTGTAATGACATAGCAGCTCATCTTTTTTAAATCCAGAAGGTTGTAGATTTGAATAACTGTGCTTTCCATGAAGAATTTGAGCTTCTAAGAAGCTTTAATTTTAACAACAGGCCACAAATTGCACTGTTTTTCTGACCCAGAAAGGCTGCTGCGTGCTATAGTGCCGCCATCTTGGAATGTGCATAAATATAAATGTAAGCATGAAAAGGCTTGAAATGTCACTATTTTTCTCAGCTAATATTTATAAAATGAAATTTAATTAAATAATTAAATTAAATTAAATTATGGACACACTTGATAAAACTCTAATTAGTATATTCACATTTTTGGTGATGCACTAGAATATTCATAGCATATATTCAAATGTTCAATTTGACCATTTGCACAGTAACGACAAGCTCCAGAGTGAAGCTGCAGAAGTGTAAATCTGACAGGCCTCATTCCTCAGTTCAGAGTGCTGCTGAACCCTCCTTCTTCCTCCTTCCTGCATTGCCTCTGTCTCCTAGCAACATTCCACCTGCCCGGGGCACACCGTTACCTTTCCGTCCCATATCGCACCATTCCTTCCACTTCCAGTGAGAGCTCTTTCATGTTGGGAGATGTGAATTTGAGAGCAGGGAGAAAACACCCCCCTTCAACACACACCAACACACCACACGCACACACACACACCCACACACGCAAGCCCCCCACCCCCAGCGATGTTGAGGCATGCTTGGCCCCCTGTCGAAATGCATCGGCGCTAACGCGTGTTCGGCGTGCTTGGCCCCGCCGGCAACTGGTCTTTGAACGGAGGCAGAGTTGAAAAGAGACAGATCATAGTGACTGCTCACCAAAACTGGCAGAACACGAGGGCATACTGAGAGGCCTGTGGAGAGAGAGCGAGAGCGAGAGATAGATTCTTGCAGTGCACATTATTGTATATGTTTTGTGTTAGGTCTATATTATACATTTGTATTATATTATGTACTCACTGACCACGTCATTAGGTACACCTACCTACCTTGTATCTACTCGTCCATTTTATCAGCTCCACTGACTATATACTGTAGGTGCACTTTGTAGCTCTACAATTATAGACTGTAGTCCATCTGTTTCTCTGTATACATTGTTAACCTTTCACCTATTCTTCAATGATCAGGACTCCCACAGAGCAGGTATTGGGGTGGTGGATCACTCTAAGCACTGTATTGACACTGATATGGAGGTGGTGTGTAAATGTGTGTTGTGCTGGTATAAGTGGATCAGTCACAGCAGTTCTGCTGTAAAAACTGAAAAAATATTAGGGCGTCTTTGGTGTAGGCCCTTTCTCCAGCCCAAGTCTGCAGTATTCAGTCTAGAGTAGATACTGCCAGAAAGATGGACAGCATGGGTGGAGTCATCCTTCTGGACAACAGGACTGGAACCAACCTGGTGGTGGTGCGGAGGAAAGAGGATGACAGCGCCACACTGGCGCCTACAATCGATAGAGCATAGATGAATTGCTTCCTTTTAAAGTTGAGTAGTAACATGTAATTGGACAGTAATTCCAATGAATGAGTGACACAGTACTGGTTTAGGTAAGCATTTAGGTAAGTTTTTATTGCAGAACTTTTGCTTCCGCTTTCATAGCTGTTGGAGATTTTAAGAACTATGTTTGCTCACATGACACTTTTGGATGGCTAGTTTGGTTGGTGCACTATTTTCACTCCAGCCATGACACTGAGATGTTTAAAAACATCGGCATTACTGCTGCATCTGATCCACTCAGCAACACACACTAACACTCCACTACCACATCAGTGTCACAGTGGTGCTGAGAATGTTCCACCACCAAAATAATACCTGTTCTGTGGTGGTCCTTTGGGGGTCCTGATCACTGAAGAACAGGTGAAAGGAGGCTAGTAAAGTATACAGAGAAACAGATGAACTACAGTCTGTAATTGTAGAACTATAAAGTGCACTTGCATGGTCAGTGGAGCTGATAAAATGAGTATAGATACAAAGTATGTGTAGGGACAGAGAAAAAGCAAGGAAAAGTCTAATGTAAGGGATGGAGAACTATAAGAATTGCTGCTCAATGCACAATAGAGTAGAAACATATTAAATTGAGTAGAGGTGTGACAAGGTGAGTGAGAAAGGTTTACAGCTTGTATAGGTGTCATCAGCCTGCTTGTCTATATTTTTTATTTGCTGGCTAAACACTTTGTGACCACTAGTGACAACAGATTTCTAATCAATTTCATGTCAATTATTAATGTGCTATTCAAGATATATCCAATTTCCTTCAGACAGCTTACAAAAAACAAGCTGTTTGCTTTAAGTGAAATGATTAGCTACACTTTGCCAGGCCAGTTGACTGCATTTGATTTGTATTTGCAGTGCATGCTGGGTCACCAAGATCACAAAGTTTATTGTCATCAAAAAATATACAAGTATATAATGAAACTACATTTCTACAGGGCATCATTGTCAGTACGAGGCAGGGCCTGCGTTTACTGGACTACACAATACAAGTTGACCAAGACAGATTACATGCACTGCAATTAAACAAGATGATGTTGGTTGTTGTAGCATAGTGGGTTACACCACTGTTCTCAGTGCAGCTGGCTGGGGTTCCATTACTTGCCTGGGCAAGCACATCCTACGATACTGTTAAGAGTCCTCAGGCAAGACTCCTAACAGTACATTCACCAACATCTGTAATTATGATTTAAAACCGTCACTGTGGGTACGAGCATCTGAAAAATGCATACAACTAAAGATGCAGCACATCACACTAATTTATAATGCGGTTACACAGCAGCTCAGACAAACTATTCAATTAGAGTTCAGATTGAACACAATAGCTTTTTTCAAGTAGTCCTGAAAACCTTCATTACCCCTAAACTGGGCAGGGTGGTAGATCCCCAAAAGCACTGAGCATTCCTGGTATAATGTACAAGAATAAATGAAAAGGTAAAGAACAATTTAGCTATATAACATTAGCTAGCTAAAACTAACTTTAGCCTTTTCCAGCATTAGCTAGCTGACGGCCTGCCCATTTATTTCTAATTCTGGATGTATTACCAGTTTAAAATGCCATATATTACCTAATATTAGCTAACACTGTTGTGCAGGCATTGAGAAAAGATTGGATTAGTAGTTGTAGAGATACATTTCGACATATAGAGTTTGTTATTTCATTTTATTAGCATGCGGCTTTGAAGTATTAGCTTTGTTTTGTAGCTGTGGTAGTCTAGTCAGCATTTTCCCTTTATGATATTATAATATTTTATTATATCTTTTATAATATGCTCCCCTTTGTTTTCACTTAGGAATTCACTAGCTTTGGGTTTGTGGGTAGTTGAACAACATTCAAATCCGGTAGCACTGAAGGAAGACTAATTGCATTAGTTCAAATATATGGCTTCTCTAGCGATGAATTGGCTCCCTGTCCTGGGCTTGTCCTGCCCAGTGCCCATTGGAGGAATGTGGTGACTTACCATGACCCTGACCAAAAATAAGCAGTTACAATAATAGATGTGGCTATTTTTTTATTTCAGAGATAATTTCAGATGTTTTGGCAAGAAGTACAACAATCACACCCAATTGTTCTCAGTCATGATTGTCTTATCCTGGTACAACAGATGTGGGTCTGTCTTTGATCGGAAATGATGGTCTGATGTGTGTGTGGGGGGGTGTCT
>BRDA01029024.1:0-10230 GCA_036984385.1 Crenuchus spilurus | reverse complement strand
TCTGTCTGTCTCTGTCTCTCTCTCTGTCTCTCTCTGTCTCTGTCTCTCTCTCTGTCTCTATCTCTCTCTCTGTCTCTCTCTGTCTCTCTCTCTCTGTCTCTCTCTCTCTGTCTCTCTCTCTCTGTCTCTCTCTCTGGCTCTCTCTCTCTCTCTCTCTCTCTCTCTCTCTCTCTCTCTCTCTCTCTCTCTCTCTCTCTCTCTCTCTCTCTCTCTCTCTCTCTCTCTCTCAGCACCTCCAGTTATTGTAATCTAGGAGGTTTGAAAGAAAAATCAGGGCTGAAAGAGGGGATGAAAAGAAAGAGTAGGAAAGAGAAGGCGAGTAGAGAGGTCGATCAACATGGGATCATCCCCTGCTGACAGAATCCAGCCAAAAAAGTACAAAAGCACACTTTTCACCTTGACGACTCTCTCTCTCTCTCTCTCTCTCTCTCTCTCTCTCTCTCTCTCTCTCTCTCTCTCTCTCTCTCTTTTTCTGTCTCTCTCTCTTCTTTAGTCAGCTGTGTGAATGAAAGACTGATGGTGTGATGTTAAGTTTCAATGAAAAAGTTTTAAAGAGATAGTTTGTTATTTTTATTTGCTGTCTTACACAAAATATAGTCCATCATCACATGCTACGCCCCCTCAGGTTGCTTCTGTAGTTTAACATAGGAGCTATGAGGCTAATGTAGCTAACAACTAATGAATGAACTAAGCTTATACCCACCAATTAGCCTGGTGTTAACTGTCTGTCTAAATGCCTGAAACTGATGAGTTGTCCAATAATCTCAAACAGACCTGATCATTTGCAGAAATTGGATTTCATTAGGTTTTTGGATGTCTGATCAATCTGCATGTAATCTAGACAAGCAATATATCTGATTTTGGCTAGCTGTCTGATCACAGCCTTAACTCGATGATACAGCCAGTTCTGGTTTTGGACATGTTGGATGTGGAGAAATGTACAGGCATAAAGTTCTGAGAAATGCTGAAACTTCAAGGCTTGTGGCAGCATCTCAACACTTACTGGACTTACTGCTGATGTGTTGATGGTAGATACCACAGGACACCTTCTAAGGTCTTGTAGAGTTCATATCTCAAAATATCTCAGGTGTTTTGATGGCACAAAGAGACCAATCATTTCAGAAGCCTGAACTGTCTGAAGTGAATAACGCTGTTATCTTGTAACGGTGATGTTAGTGAAGGACAGGGCTGTGCAGTAAGAGGAGAGACTGTTGTCTTGACTGTGTTGGATGTGGCTGAAATGTTCAGGTGTGAAGGAAAAGCTGGTTTGGTAGCACAAGGACGACCAACTGTATAATAAGATTATTAGCATATCAGTCATTAGGGGTGTAAGAATATGTTGATACACTTGAGTTTTGAATATCGATTCTCAAAAACAGCATATTTATTTATTTATTTATAATGAGTAGTGTTTAAGTAAATACTGGTGGTTCCTATTGTGTTGAATTTAAACCCCCAACCACTAGTTGTCAGTGTTGTAATCTGTCTTCAGCCATTGGACTCTTCCATTCCAACAAACACAAGTAGTGTAAGGACACTTTTACTAAAATTAGATAAAAAATCACAATATATCACCTTAATTACAGTATCACAATATATTAGAGCAGAACTCCTGTATCATGATGTGCGTTATATTGACAAGCTCTTGTGCATACATAAACCTATTGGTTATAATGTTTTGGATTACACGATATGTCCAAACACTTATGGACACCCCTTCTAATGAACACACTCAGCTACACACACACAGCTTGTCTACTCCCTTTAGAGAGGTACTGCCAATAGAACTGGACTAAACAGCAACCTTTTGGCACCGTGTCTAATGTCAGGTGTGGACTAGAGGGGTATGAAGCCCTTCAACATTGAGATGTGTTCTCTTATCCAGTGCTTTTGGGATGAGTTGGATGAATTGGTGGTGGTGCACATCAACAACTAATAGTCCTGTGGCTGAATGCAGTCAAATCCTCACAGCAATGCTCTGAAAGTCTTTCCTGGACATTAAAAACTCCAATAAAAGCAGACAAACTCTTTTTAAAAGTCTTGATTTCAGAAGATTCAATGAATGAGCAAGTGTCCCAGTATTTAGTGTTGTAGTACTCGAGATCGGTCTTGGTCTCTAGACCGCATTTTCAAGGTCTTGGACTCATCTCGGACTCAAGTGCATTTTTACTCGGTTTTGTCTTAGTCTCGGGACCATCTTTCTTGGTCTCGCCTCTGCACAACATTGTTGGAGCCCTGTATGAGTGACTTTACATACAACCAATGAATTAAGAGTATTTTTAATCACCACCACCACACACACACACACACAAGCAACACTATTGGCTATACCGGTCTCGACACAAGACCGGCTGCCAGTACAGGCTAGGCCGTCTTCTGCGCTGACATGTCCGCCACTTCATCAGTCATAAAGTTTGGATTTAATAATCACGAGTTCCTCTGCAAACGTAGTCCTGGAGTTTGCACACTGAATTGTTTTTTTTGTGTGTTGTTGAAGCTGTGATAGAAAAAATACTTGAATATGTAATGACTATATGGATTTGTTTCTAATTGTATGGTGCTTCAAAAAACCTGGCAATGTCTTGAAAGTGCTTGAAAAGTGCTTAAATTAAATTTTTGTGGTGGTAACTTTTTATTTTATTGTTACCTGTGCAGTTAAAGTCCTGTTGGACAGCTTTTTTGAATTTCTTTGTTAATAATGCACTGTTCTAAAAATGCATAATGAATTTGATATTTCTTTGATTTTTTTTTGTTGTTGATTAATGTAAGACCGGTAGAGATAGGTGTTAGGGGATTTGTAGCCAAGTCTACTACATCTCTGGTTGTGCAGTTTGGCATCAGGGGCCGGAAACTAAGGGCAGCTGTGAAGGATTTATCAGAAACAGCTCAAAGGTCTAGTCAGTGGTTGTGGATGAGGAGAACACAGACTAGTTGGGGAAATGCACTGTAGAGGAGCTGTTTTGGTGGTTGGTGATGTAGCACGTAAAGATCACATGGAACTGGTGGCAATGAGCATGCATTAACGGTGCCAGTGGGGCTTGGTACAGCCTTAGTCACCAGGGAGGCCAGTGTGGATTTACATTTGTTAAGGGTAAGGAAGGTCTGTAGAGCTAGCTTGGAGGGGGGTGGGTCTGGGACGCCAGACTTCACTGTTGAGCCTTCTGGAGGTGTTGTGGGCTTAATTCAGCGAAACACTGATGAGGGAAGGTGCCTACCTGATGACCCCTGTGAAGAGCTAGTAATGCAGTGTGTGGTTTGGGTTCTCATGTGATGGGCTCAATGAGTAACCGTAGATGTTAAGGGTAACTGGTTGCTGATCGGATCATAAATTGCCACAGCAACCATAGGGTGTAGCTGTAGGATTGAAACAATAGGATTGTGTGGCTGCTGGTGGTAAGAGAGTAGGGTGGGCCCTATGTGAAGCTCTAATGGTTTGGCATAAGATATTTTACATCTTATCTGGTGTATGATTGTAATTAATTGGCTATTTAGTCCTGGCTTATTTTTTGTTTAGTACTTGTCTGGGCACAGTGTTGATGTTATTTTATCTGTAAGGCATCTTATTTGTTATTTTGGTCTCAACCCGGTCTCGGTGTCCATTGGTCTTGGTCTTGTCACGGTCTCGACCCCTAAATGACTCAGTCTTGGTCTTGGACTCGACTCCACAAAGTCTTGGTCTTGTCTTGGTGTTGGTCCCCTGTGGTCTCGGGAAGGTCTTGGACTCGGACAGTGCGGTCTTGACTACAACACTACCAATATTTTGTCATATAGTACACAGTGGTGTGAAAAAGTGTTTGCCCCCTTTCTGATTTCAACATTTTGTCATGTTTGTCACACTTAAATGTCTCGGAACATCAAACCAATTTAAATATTAGTCAAAGACAACACAAGTAAACACAAAATGCAATTTTTAAATGAAGGTGTTTATTATTAAGGGAGAAAAAAATCCAAACCTACATGGCATGGAAATAGACAATACACCAAATCAAATGCCTGCCTTTACTGTACTGTTATTGTTATTATTTCAGAAATTCCTGAATATTTCCTTGCCATTGTTGCCTTTGGCTTACTCACATCGGGTTTTGCAATTTGATTCAAATTGTCTGATGCCAATTATGTGAAGCTCCTTTGTGAAAACGCCTGTTGTAAAAAGTGCTGTATGAATACATTTTAGATAGATAGATAGATAGATAGATAGATAGATAGATAGATAGATATTTTATTGATCCCCGAGGGGAAATTCAAGGCATCCAGTAGCAAGTCCATAAGGTACACATAAGGTTATAAATAGATATGATATAAAAGATTACACTAAAGATAAGGATAAAAATAACAAATTAAAAAGTAAAAAAATTTAAAAAGAAATGACAAATACAATATATATGAAATATAGAATAGTAATTGAACCAGTGCAACTTTTCAGTACAGTATAAGTTAAAACAATTACACACTGTACGTGATTTTGATTGATTGATTGATTGATTGATATGGATCAGTGACAAAATGACATTTTAGAAAGAACTGGTAAACCCAACTAATGTTCTGAAACAAAATGTTGTGTAGATGAGTTTTGTCACCAGACAAAAGATGATTAAATGTCATTCTGAGATCAACTCTGTTAGTCAAACACTCACAGCTCTACACATAATGAGAGACTTTAGGTGAGAAATTCCACACCTCACTGATCTTTAGATCATTATTCTGTGGAAGTTCAGCATATATATGTGGTCTATAATGTCTGCTCAACATCTGTGAAGCAGTTTGAAGTAAACGCCCTGCAGAACATCAGCACGTTGGGTACAAAGAGTTCAAACATAATAAATTAATAATAAAAAATGTTTCAATGTCTTTGTTTTTTCTAAGTACAGTGGAACCTTGACTCCTACGAGTTTAATTTGTTATGCGACCAAACTCGTAACTCAATTTGCTCATATCAAATTAAATGGCTCAATCCACTCTGCGGAGGAAACTCATTTCAGCCACTTGTATCCGCAATCTCGTTAACCAGAGCTCATGACCATAGGTGAGAGTAGGAACGTAGATTGACCGGTAAATTGAGAGCTTTGCCATTTAGCTCAGCTCCTTCTTCACAACAACGGACCGCTGCAGCGACCGCATTATTGCGGAGGGCTGCACCAATCCATCTGTCTGTCTCACGCTCCATTCTTCCCTCACTCGTGAACAAGATCCCGAGATACTTGAACTCCTCCACTTGAGGCAAGACTTCTCCACCCACCTGGAGAGGGCAAGCTACCCTTTTCCAGTCGAGAACCATGGCCTCGGACTTAGAGGTGCTGATTCTCATCCCAGCTGCTTCACATTCCGCTGCAAACCGTCCCAGTGCATGCTGAAGGTCCCGGCTTGAAGATGCCAAAAGGACAACATCATCTGCAAATAGCAGAGATGAAATCCTATGGTCTCCAAACAGGACTCCCTCCGGCCCTTGGCTGCGCCTTGAGATCCTGTCCATAAAAATAATTCATCTGATCTCCGGCCCTATGTCTTGGACACTCGGGTAAAGAGAGGGGCTGAGCTGTCAACCCATCACTACCTGGTGGTAAGTTGGATCCACTGGCAGAGGAGGAAGCTGGACAGACCTGGAAGGCCCAAACATACTGTAAGGGTCTGCTGGGAACATCTTGCTGAGCACTCTGTCAGAGAGGTTTACAACTGCCACCTCCGGGAGAGCTTCTACCAACTTCCGAGGGAGGCGGGGGACATTGAGTCTGAGTGGACCATGTTCTCCTTCTCCATCGTTGATGCTGCTGTACGGAGTTGTGGCCGCAAGGTCACTGGTGCCTGTCGTGGCGGCAACCCCCAAACATGGTGGTGGACACCAGAGGTAAGGGATGCCGTCAAGCTGAAGGAGTCCTATCAGGCCATGTTGGCCTCTGGGACTCCTTAGGCAGCCAATAGGTATCGGCAGGCCAGGCATGCTGCAGCTCAGGCAGTGGCAGAAGCAAAAACATGGAGGAGGACTATCGGTCGGCCTCAAAGAAATTCTGCCAAACCGTCCGGCACCTCAGGAGGGAAAAGCAGTTCTCTACCAACACTGTTTACAGTGCTGGTGGGGAGCTGTTGACCTCGACTGAGGATATCGTTGCACGGTGGAAGGAATACTTTGAGGATCTCCTAAATCCCTCTGTCATGTCTTCCTTTGAGGAAGCAGAGGCTGATGACTCAGGGGTGGACTCGCCCATTACCCAAGCCGAAGTCACTGAGGTGGTTCGCAAACTCCCCAGTGGCAAGGCAGCGGGAGTGGATGAGATTCGTCCTGAGTATCTTAAGTCTCTGGATGTTGTGGGGCTGTCTTGGTTGACACGCCTCTGCAACATCGCATGGCAGTCTGGAACAGTGCCTCTGGAGTGGCAGACTGGGGTGGTGGTCCCACTTTTCAAAAAAGGGGACTAGAGAGTGTGCCCCAATTACAGGGGAATCACACTTCTCAGCTTTCCTGGTAAGGTCTACTCTAGGGTACTGGAAAGGAGAATTCAGCCAATAGTCGAACCTTGGATCCAAGAGGAACAATGAGGTTTTCGTCCTGGCCATGGAACCAACTTTATACCCTTCATAGAGTGCTCGAGGGTTCATGGTAGTATGCCCAACTGGTCCACATGTGTTTTGTGGATCTGGAGAAGGCATTTGATCGTGTCCGTCATGGTATTCTATGGGGGGGGGTGCTTTGGGAGTATGGAGTCCGGGGCCCTTTGTCACGGGCTGTCCGGTCCATGTATGATCGGAGCAGGAGTTTGGTCCGCATTGCCGGTAGTAAGTCAGACCTGTTTCCGGTGCATGTTGGACATATTGAATGTAGTCCAGCATTATGGGACTTGTAGTTCTCTTTCTTCTAACCTTGATTATCAATAAGCTGTACACATATCCACAAACATAATGACATTACCCATCTTGTAATCACTAACTAGGAGAAGGAGCAGCAGAAAACTCCTGATTAGTTGCAGCTCCCTATCCTCCCCTAGTGACAGGTCTCCCATTGGTGTTGCTGAAGCCATAGCAACCTATGGGTGGAGTTTACTGTGGGCATTGTTAAGACACATTCTGCAGGGGCCTGGTCCCTTTTTCACTTACAGTGGGCTATGTCCCATTGCCCTTTTTAACAGTCATCATTTAAAAAATATCCAGAAAGAGATGAGTGTACGACTTAGTATTTTGTTTATAAGGGATTTATTATCAGTCCATCAAACCTTTTTCTTTTCCCAGTCCTTGCAACACCGCCTCCCTTATTTCCCCATTTACCTGGCATATTAGCTAGTGACTGTTTTCTCTTCACCTTCTCTCTCTCTCTCTCTCTCTCTCTCTCTCTCTCTCTCTCTCTCTCTCTCTCGCTCTCTCTCTCCTTTTCAGGCTATCTTTCCTTATATTGTTATGTTCTTTTCATTGTGTTGAAGTAATATCCTAGGCAACACCCACTTTTTTGTTGTTTTTTTTGGCCGCTGTAATTTTTAAAAGTAGCCCAAAAAAAACGCATCCGCCACCCTTGAATTTTCACCCGCGACTGGATTTTCAAACAAGCCCAATTTGGCATGAAAACCGCGAACCAGGCAACTCAGGTGTGACGAGACATGATTGTGATGAATATCACGTTAATCAGAAAGAAAGAGAGAGAGAGAGACAAATCGATTGACAGCTATTTAATCGGGCCATCGGCCGGTTTATGCTACAAATAGACCAATTCAGTGGTCCATGTACTGATGTATTCGCATCGTTTATGTCAAAACCGGACTTCCGATTCAAATCGGTTATTTTTTACACCCCTATAAGACATGTCACACAGTTCAGTAGTTTGATGATCAGAGACCGACAGGCTGAGCAGCAGAGGAGATCACACAGACGGTTTTACATCTGTATAACAGTTTAAATATCAGAACAATCTAGTTCAACCAAAACTTCCCCAACAGTGTATAAACTTACTTTCTTTCATAAATTACACAACTCATGGCTGGAATTCTGCTAAAATCGCCAAACATTTGCTTTGACGTCACTAAGCTTCTTGGTCATTTAAATTTTAAAGGCTCAGGTAGGCTGATCAGCTCGAGTCATAAACATTGTATACTTAGACGCTGCATTGAGCGCTGACTCGTGTGTCAATATGGTGGACACACAGTTACGCTACATCAGCGGGCCAACCCAGTCAATGAGGCGCCTAAGTATATAATGTCTATGAGCTCGAGTGAGGTATCAAATTAAAGGGCACACCCTCAGCTAACCAGCCAATCAAGTTGTGTTAATGTCACATGACGTCTGAAGGAACGGTTGAGAAGTTTCAAAATAAAGGTCTTTTCAAGGCGTTATATTTTTTCCATGCATGAGAACAATAAAACTTTTTTTCACTCGAACCTCCTACACAGACAAACAAGGGCTTGTTAGTTTCAAAACAACATCAGGAACTCAATAATATTAAGATAATGTATAAAAGTTGTAAAAACATGGACATATAGCAGTAAAAGTGATTATAAATTAAAAGTGATTAAAAGTAAAAGTGATTATAAATTACAGATATTTCCTATAAATTTCCTAGAAATATCAATATTATCAAATTATAATAATTCATAATCATATTCATATTTCTGGATTAAATTTTTGGGCGCATAGTTTATTTGAAGCAAATTCCTCGTTAGATGTCTCAATATTTACATAAATGATATGTAAAAGAGGACAGTTGCAGCTTTCATATGACACCTTCAACTTGTATGTAGCTTATGAAATATAAAAGTTATGAACTGTTGAATGCAAAGAATGTGAATTTGGTACCACCGGTGGTTCCAGGGAGTTGATGCTTCAACTTCTATAAAAGTCTTTTTAAACTCTAGTGTCTATACTTCTACCTGAGTAATGAATGTCAATACTTTTGACCCCTTTGTTTATTTCTGTCAGTGTGATGTGATCGTCAGTTGTGTTGAAAGGTCTCCCAGATTGTCCTCATAAAGCTGCTTGAGAAAGAGAAAGAGTTTGTAAAGCTACATCGAGGGCTGGGCTAATCTGATCAGTCTAAAGCAGTTTGGAGGATTCTTTTGGTCCAGGCTCTGTTCTGTTTTGGTATCTTCACTATTATGTTGGCCAAATGATAAATCTGAGTCAATTATGACACCAAGATTTTTTTCTACTAAGCCAGGTGTAACAGTGAAGTTCAACTCATTTTTAAATGTGTTCAGTAGAGCTACATCACTCCATTGTTCATTGTTTTATATAGATGTTCCTTAATTATAACTATGAATTATACAATAATTACTATGAAACTAGTATGTATTTAATTAGGGACCTACTGAGATACTCAGCCTCTGTTTGAAAGATCAAATACATGAATTTTAAAGCTCTGAAAGCTTAGATTTATCAGACATTCTCAATGTAAACTACAGTCATCTGCAATTATTATCATCATCGTCGTCATCGTCGTCGTCGTCGTTGTTGTTGTTATCATCATCATCATTCCTGTTTCACTACTGAACACAAGGGGAAGCCTGACTGAATCATGATCTTACAGAGACTGAGGTCCAGCTGACACGACACATGAACTTTGTCTGTGTCTGTATAACAGTCCAACAACATACAAACACCAGTTTCTGTGTTAGATGAAGTAGATCATGGTGGACTCACAAGACATTAATGTCACATATCTCATATGTCGGAAATCTCTAGTCTGCTTTATTCTGACTTTATCAGAGTTGTAGTTGTAACACCGTGCAGAGAGAGAGAGATCAGTTCACCTTATTTAGTCATCTAGACACCATCATACTTCACCTTAATCTCTTTCTCTCTCTCTCACACACACACACACACACACACACACACACTCACACATACTCTTCTATAGTGTGCTGGTTGTGAAAGTACAGTGTGTGTGTATGTGTGTGTGTCTGTGTGTGTTCTGCTTTAGATCTCCCACACACACACTTTAATGACTCTCTGATCTCTAATGACTGTGCCAGGTGTCATGCCTATGTAGTGGTTGTGTGTGTGCGTGTGTGTGTGTGTGTGTCTGGAAAAAGAGAAAGAGGAGGGTGGGTGAGAGGTGGAAATAAAGGAAAAGAACAGGAGCACATATAACAAAAAAAGAAATAGAGAGATAGACAAAGAGAGATAGAGACAGAGAGAGAGACAGAGAGAGACAGAGAGAGAGACAGAGAGAGAGACAGAGAGAGAGAGACAGAGAGAGAGAGAGAGAGAGAGACAGAGAGAGAGAGAGAGACAGAGAGAGACAGAGAGAGAGAGAGA
>BRDA01029019.1:6558-18338 GCA_036984385.1 Crenuchus spilurus | reverse complement strand
GGGAGAGAGAGAGAGAGACAGAGAGAGAGAGAGACAGAGAGAGGGAGAGCAAGAGAGAGAGAGAGAGACAGAGATGGGGAGAGAGAGAGAGATAGAGAAAGAGACAGAGACAGAGAGCGATTGAGAGAGAGAGACAGAGAGAGAGATAGAGACGGGGAGAGAGAGAGAGACAGAGACAGAGAGAGAGAGAGAGATAGAGACAGAGAGACAGAGAGACAGAGACAGAGAGCGAGAGCGAGTGAGAGAGAGAGACAGAGAGAGATAGAGACGGGGAGAGAGAGAGAGACAGAGACAGAGAGAGAGACAGAGACAGAGAGACAGAGAGAGAAAGGGAAAGAGAGAGAGTAATAATCATTATTAAGAATGAACACAAAGGATGTTTCTAGAGGACAGAAAAAATGAAAAATATTTTTTGAAGACTGATGTATAATTTAGATTCAGAGGCACATCCACACAGTTCAATGTATTTGAAGTTGTACTGACTTCACTCACCCTGTCCTGAAACCAGACTTTTACATTTATTTTACTGATTAAAAAAGTTCCCATAAAGATATAAATCTGCTTCTTTCTACTTTTTCTCCATCTCTCCTTTCTACACACAGGGGCTGTAAATATGTATTATGTGAAGTGGAACAAACAATAAAAGTCAGTACAACAAAATACATCACATTACAGCATAACACAATACATAACAGGCAAAATAACACAACAAAACACAATCATCATCATCAGCATAATCTCAGAGAACCCAAACTGCAGGATGAAGCTCTCAGTTCTGCAGCGAATGAATATTAAATGAGTGAATTCATTAATAAGTGCACGGCTGGGGCGACTGTTTACTAAGCGCAGGACGAGACACAAAACGCTGGAGGACACATTCTCGCTGGAGACAATGTGGAGAAACATTAACATACACAGCTTCCCCTTTACTCCAAATGTAGTCCATTAGCCAAGAAGTGTTCAGTGTCTGAAGCCTGCTTCTTTAGTATTAAACAGCAGCTCAAGGCTAATGAAGCTGGACGTTTATGTACAATTAGCGCAGTGCTAACTGCAGGACTAGATAAAGTCATTTTATGTAGACTTGTTAATGTGATTTGTGACGTCACACCGGACAAAATGCAGAAATGAGACTTTTTGTATTCCTCTAACCCAATCAACATTCTTAGGCTGTTTGTGTATTTCTGCATTTGCTTCTGTAGAAAAACGTCCTTACGGTCAGGAAACAAAATAACATTCAACTTTTCCTCACTCTGTCATTTAAATTTGGCATTTGGACCCATATTACAAAAGCACAGTAAAAGAAAAAGCTTTGAACAGGCTATATATATACAGTGGTAACCAGACTGATATACAGTGGTAACCCTACTTACGAGTTTAATCCGTGCAGGAGCCGAGCTCGTTAGCTGGAATGCTCGTTAGCTGGATGCATTTTCCCCATAAGAATACATGTAAAACTGATTAATCCGTGTCAGCCGACCAATATACAGTATACTTTAATATGCTAAATAATGTGTTTATATGGGTTTTTAAAACATAAACGTGATGACGACGACACTCATGTAGGCTGGCCGCTAATGAGAGGGAGACCGACGGTGCTCGTGTAGGCTGGCGGCTGCATGATTACACTTATCATATGAAAAGTAAAAGTAAAATGTATCTAACTTTCTTGTTCACTACCTTTTGCTACATTAGCGTCGCTTTCAACAGGCACTTTCATTTTGTATTGACTGACCTCTTCTTCTACGGTAGCATCTAGGAGATACGACTGCAGCGCCCCTAGCGGTTTGGCATAATTGAAGAAATGTACGATACTCGTTAGCTGGAATATTACTCGTTACCTGGAACAAAAATATTCCGAGATCTCGACTCGTTACCTGGAATACTCGTTAGTAAGGATGCTCGTAAGTAGGGTTACCACTGTATATATATATATATATGTATATGGTTTAGCCCTTATGAGTCTTGAGCTGCTGTGTCCAATTCAAATACTTCACATTTTATGTTTTGTATCTTTATATCACATGACCTGACAATTATTTTTCACTTTAACATTCTGGGCCCAAAAACTCACAAAAAACATAACATTTCAGATGTTTTTAGATTTTAAAATTTGTGTTGTTTTACAATAAAAACACAAACATAAATGAAGCATTTTAAAGATGTCAAATGTTAACACAGGTTGTGAATGTGAACATTTGGTTGTAAAAACTGGAAATCAAATGAAGTTATACACAGTAAATCTGCCAGTGTTAAATCAACACTATTAGAGTTAAATTAACACTGAGAGTGTTACATTTTGACACCCTCAGTGTTAATTTAACTCTAATAGTGTTGATTTAACACTGGCAGATTTACTGTGTAGACAATTATTTACAACAAAAATTTGTCTTCTTATGGGCAGTGTTGGTCCTGCTGCATTGTGTGGCTACCTCATGCGCATCTCACCATCACATCTCACGACTTTACAGATGTGTGTAAATATGACTTTTATACCAAATTTAAATGATCATATCTCTGTTTTCACTTTGTCTATCAACATCAAACATAAACTAGCCTAAAGTTTCAAGACAGAATTTTGGAAAGACGTTGACAATTATGATCAACATAACTTTCATACTGTGATGTCTTTAACAGAGAGTAAAAATAATAAAGAAAGTAATAAAAATGATGCAATGTGTAACTGTTTGCAAAGTGAATACATGGGAAATAAAAGCCGTGTAATGTACAGAGCGCTGGGAAATATCATAAATACTCACAGTCAGAGTGGACACCTCCTCCCCACTCTCCACATCCCATAATTTAGCCGTGGTGTCCATACTGCCAGTAGCAACCAGTGTACTCTGGGGGTTAAAGGCCAGACAAACCTGAACAGGACACACAGAGCAAATTACAGTATGTGAGGACAGTTTAATATCAGTGCATCATCCAACATTAGAATATAATTATCTCCAGAAATAAAATAAGCTGCAATTTTATCTGAATTATCTGACTCACAGCTCATTGAAATTGTGCTGAAAGTTCAGATTCTTTCATTCTTTCATTTATAATTTATTCATAATTTAATTCAAAGAATAAACTGTTCAGTACCTATACAAAGAAAACATTCAGTACCTATACAATTACATATTTCAAGCCCTTTTTGTAGCTCCACCCACTAATGTGTTTTTCATAACATGAAATAACACCACATCTCTGGGAGAAGCGTGGCTGTATTTAATGTTAATGTTAACATGAGGCCATCTGTGGTCTTGTACTTTGGTGTTTGGGCACAGCCATGAAAGATTTTGGGTCATATATGAGTGAAAACACTAATCCAATCCAGCATGTGAAGGCGGAGCTTAAAGTAGATGCACGGGAGTGCTTGCCAGCATTGCCATTAAGCCAGTGAATATAACGCTACCACAGCTGAGAAGTCCCATAAGACTCAATTCAATCCTGCAGATGTGTGTACAGAGTTCAGCACTGATAGCACTTAATCACAGTGCATTCTGGAAAGATCTTGATTTCACTTCTAATGTAAAAAAGAGGATGGATTAGTGGATACTTGGGGCAGGTTTTAGAAGGGATGTGTCTTTGATAGTGGTGGATTTAGTGTTGATCCAACACCACAAATGTAATAAGATGTGTACTGTGTTGTACATTAATACACAAGACTTACTATTTCAGCAGTGTGTCCTCTAAAGGTGTAGAAACACTTCCCTGTTTCTGCACTCCATAACCTGCAGGTCTTATCAAAGGAGCCTGTGGCTATCTTATCCCTGAGAGAGAGAAAGAGGAGAGAGGGAGAGAGAGAGAGAGAGAAACAAAGAAAAAAAGAAAAGAAAGAGGGGGAAAAGGACATTGTGCTATTGTTATGACTCAAAATGACAAATGCACTCTCCACAAAACAGCCTGGAGCCATCCAAACCTGCACACACACTGAGTGTTATGGGATTTAGAGTGCCTAGATGAATGTTGACTAAATCTGACCTGTCAGAAAGTAAACTTATGGCCACCGAGTATGAGTGTGTCACAGCAGAGGTCTCCACCACCAGGCTACGGACCAATGCCGGGGTGCTGAACGTCTGGTCAAGGAAACATCTCAAGAAAAAGCTAAAGAATTATTTTCGTATCACTAAAACAGGACACTGACTGTGAATTCATTCATTCATTCATTATCCCACCCGCTTAATCCTTATCAGGGTGGCGGTTAGTCCCCTACCCCTGCGCAGGGCAGGGCATTACACTATTCAACTAAGCCCAGGACAGGGCGCCAGTCCATCGCTGGGTGAACACACATGCACACACATGGACATTTTATAGAGTAGCCAATCCACCTGACCTCCATGTTTTTGGACTGTGGGAGGAAACCGGAGACCCCGAAGGAAACCCACGCAGACACGGGGAGAACATGGAAACTCCGCTCAGATGTGGACTCGAACCCAAGACCTCAGCGCTGAGAGGTGAACGTGCTAACCACTAAGCCACCGTGCCGCCCTGACTGTGAATGTAAAAGTGAATTCTATTTTAAATTGAAGTGGTTTGTACCTTAATTACAGGTTCTGAAAACATCATGTAGACCTTATTTGAGGTTCTAGATTCACGTAATCTTATGAGGTGAAATATTTGACGAGGAGATGGATGCACAAGAGTGATTTGACTCCAAAGTTGCACTATTGAGTTGAGTGAGCTGTGCTTCGCTGAAAGCTGATGTTACTTCATAGCTACTAGACTTCTTGAGAAAGATCTTCAACGAAATATCTAGACCACAGTCTGGGGAGATTTCCCCTCAAACTGGGTGTATGGGAGTATATGAGCACACCGTGAGAGACAGGAGACACAGTGAGAGAGCTTTGCCTGGACATTTTCTTAACGTTGGAGCAACGGTGTTTTATCTCTCACTCCAAGATCACTCCGGTACTGCTCAGGTGCAACAGCCGATAAAGCAACTGCAGTGTAGCATCTCCACAAGAACGGAGTAGCATCTTCACAGAGGCCAGAGTGAAGTGAGTGGAGAAGAAATGTCCACTCTTTACTCAGTGCTCTATAATCACATTCTGTAATTACATTCTAATAAAGTAAGTTAAGAGCTTCCTCATGTTAATGATGGTCTGTTTCTGTGGACCATTGACATTTACTGCTAAAGGACACCCCATTAAACTGCTGCTATAGGTGATAATCTATGATTATGCTGCTAAATGTTCAGTCCTTTACTAAAGTCTATTATTATACTGCTATCTGTATAACTATTATCATCTCTAAAATCTGTATTCACGTCAATCTATATCATTATCTGTTCCATTGATTATAATGCTATCTGCATCTGATACACTACACTTTCTCTTTCTGCCACATTCTAATACAGTGGACTTTCTCAAGCTGTCTCATTCTAATATAGTATATTTCTCATTATGTCTCATTCTAATATAGTACATTTTCTCATGCTGTCTCATTCTAATACAGTGCACTTTCTCATTATGTCTCATTCTAATATAGTATATTTTCTCATGCTGTCTCATTCTAGTACAATATATTTCTCATTATGTCTCATTCTAATATAGTACATTTTCTCATGCTGTCTCATTCTAATACAGTGCACTTTCTCATGCTGTCTCATTCTAATATAGTACATTTTCTCATTCTGTCTCATTCTAGTACAATATATTTCTCATTATGTCTCATTCTAATATAGTACATTTTCTCATGCTGTCTCATTCTAATACGGTATATTTCTCATTGTCTCATTCTAATATAGTACATTTTCTCAAGCTGTCTCATTCTAATACAGTATATTTCTCATTCTGACTCATTTTAATATAGTACATTTTCTCATGCTGTCTCGTTTTAATATAGTATATTTCTCATTCTGTCTCATTTGTAGTACACATTCTCATACTCTCTCATTCTAATACAGTACATTTTGTCATTCTGTCTCATTCTAATACAGTATATTTCTCATTATGTCTCATTCTAATATAGTACATTTTCTCATGCTGTCTCATTCTAATACAGTATATTTCTCATTATGTCTCATTCTAATATAGTACATTTTCTCATGCTGTCTCATTCTAATACAATATATTTCTAATTATGTCTCATTCTAATATAGTATATTTTCTCAAGCTGTCTCATTCTAATACAGTATATTTCTCATTCTGACTCATTTTAATATAGTACATTTTCTCATGCTGTCTCGTTTTAATATAGTATATTCCTCATTCTGTCTCATTTTTATATAGTACATTCTCATACTGTCTCATTCTAATACAGTATATTTTCTCAAGCTGTCTCATTCTAATACAGTATATTTCTCATTCTGACTCATTTTAATATAGTACAATTTCTCATACTGTCTCATTCTAATAAACCATATTTGTCTTTGTCTCTCATACTGTCTAATACAGTACATTTCTCATTCTGTCTCATACTGTCTAACTCTAATACAGTACCTTTCTCAATCTGTACCATACTTTCTCATTGTAATACTGTACATTTCTCATTCTGTCTCATTCTAATACAGTACATTTCTCATTCTGTCTCATACTGTCTCATTCTAATACAGTACATTTTTCATTCTGTCTCATACGGTCTCATTCTAATGCAGTACATTTTTCATTCTGTCTCATACTGTCTCATTCTAATACAGTACATTTCTCATTCTGACTCATAGTATCTCACTCTAATACAATACACTTCTCACTCTGTCCCATACTGTCTCATTGTTATACTGTACATTTTTCATTCTGTCTCATTCCAATACTGTACATTTCCCATTCTGTCTCATACTGCCTCATTATAATACGGGACATTTCTCATTGTGTCTCATACCGTCTCATTCTAATACAGTACATTTCTCATTCTGTCTCACAGTATCTCACTCTAATACAATACACTTCTCACTCTGTCCCATACTGTCTCATTGTTATACTGTAAATTTTTCATTCTGTCTCATTCCAATACTGTACATTTCTCATTCTGTCTCATACTGCCTCATTATAATACAGAACATATCTCATTGTGTCTCATACGGTCTCATTCTAATAAAGTATATTTCTCATTATGTCTCATAGTATCTCACTCTAATGCAATACACTTCTCACTCTGTCCCATACTGTCTCATTGTAATACTGTACATTTTTCATTCTGTCTCATTCCAATACTGTAAATTTCTCATTCTGTCTCATACTGCCTCATTATAATACAGGACATTTCTCATTGTGTCTCATACTGTCTCATTCTAATACAGTACATTTCTCATTCTGTCCCATACTGTCTCATTGTAATACTGTACATGTCTCATTCTGTCTCATACTGTCTCATTATAATACAGTACATTTCTCATTCTGTCTCATACTGCCTCATTATAATACAGAACATTTCTCATTGTGTCTCATACGGTCTCATTCTAATGCAGTACATTTCTCATTCTGTCTCATAGTATCTCACTCTAATACAATACATTTCTCATTCTGTCTCATACTGTCTCATTATAATACAGTACATTTCTCATTCTTTCCCATACTGTCTCACTGTAATACTGTATATTTCTCATTCTGTCTCATACTAACACATTATATATTCTCATTCTATCTCACTCCTATAAATATTTTCATTCTGTCTGTGACTTTCCGCCTGTTGCGATGTCTCGAGCCACGCCCCCATGTCTAGTCACGTGTATGTCATGTGTATGTCATGTCTTTGTCTTTCATGTCATGTCTACATCATGTCCACGTCCCTAGTCCCATCAAGTTCATTGTCCACAGCTGTCAGTTTTGTAAATCACAGCCCTCTCGTATCACAGTCCTAATCACGAACTCTTTATAAATAACCTCATGTGCCATAGTCGTGGTCCGTCATTCTGTTGTTCCATGTCAGTCTGAACATTCATGTCTTCACGTTTCTCTCTTCATGCCAACAATCTGTTTTGATTTATGCTTCGTAGTCATTGTGCTCGTTTTGTTTTGTGTTTTATCTGTTTAAATAAAACTCTCAGTGTTTGGATCTCACCTCTGCTTCCTACTCCTCATGGTTCCACACCTCTTATACTGTCTCATTCTACTACACTATCAGTTCTAAAATGGTCTAAATGTAATACAGTACATTCATTTGAATATTTTTTGCCATTAAAGCTTAGTTGTTACTCTTACAGCTCCTGGTTCATGTCCGTGCTGATAAATTCAGTTTTGATGAGTATGCTTTCTCATGCGGCCTCATTCTAACAGTATAATTTCTCATTCTGTCTCATTCCCATTCAGTATATTTATTTTAATACTTTCAGGAATTGAAGCTTAGTTGTTACCCTTGTATCTCCTGGCTCATGTCTGGGCTGATAAACTCAGTTTTGGTAAATGGGAGGTTTGGGCAAATTAGATTATGGGCTGAACTATCACTTTAATATGTAATTTAAAGTGGCCGAGTGCTGGGGTATGTTTACCCGTAGGGATTGTTGAATGCGATGGCGTAAACAACGTTTCTGTGACCCTCCAGCGTCTGCAGCTCTTCTCCTGACACTGTGTCCCATATTTTACACGTCCTGTCATAGCTCCCAGTTATAAAACTACAGAGTGAGAGAGAGAGAGAAGAATGAGTGAGTGCAATGAGCTTAATGGAGGAGGGGAAAACGTGAGTGCTTCAGATAAACTCACCTCGACCCTGATTTATTGAAGGCAACATTCGTCAGCGGCAGGATATGAGCCTGCAGCACCTAGAGAGATAGAGAGAGAGAGAGAGAGAGAGAGAGAGAGAGAGGAAGAGACAGAGGGAGGGACAGAATGGGTTGGGGGTGGGGGATAGAGAGAGGAAAGAGAGTGAGAGAGAGAGAGAAATTAAGTGAATCTCAGAGAAATAGTGAGTGAGGGAGAGAAGCAAACAGACAGAGGGAGAATGGAGAGATTGAAAGACAGAGAGAGAGGAGAGAGACAGAAGGAATATTATAGTGTGCTGTGTTTAACTGCATTAATTCATGCCACATCTATAATCCTGAGTGTGTCATTTCTGTACTGAACTGCAGCTCATTTGATGTGCCAAAAAAAACAGAACTCCACTTTAACAGTTGCTGCTATCTGGTGGCTTAAAGGGGAACTGCTATATAAATAAACTTAGAATATATGTGACCCTGTCAGGGAAACAAACATAATGACTGAGCTAATCTGAGCTCATAAAGTTGTATAACATCACAAAAAAATTTACAATAAAACTATTTATGACCTTCAAGAGAACTTCAAACAACTGGAGTCTGACTTATTGATGGAGCACACCTGCAGGTTTGCTTTGAGGCAGGTTTTGGTCAGCTGATCATGTGTACTCAGTGTGGTAGAGTGTATGTACCTTGAACAGGCAGAATTTGCGGTGGTCTGGCTGTCTCAGTTTATCCTGGAGTTTTTGAATGAGAATCTTCACCTGCTCTGATCGGGATGCCGTGATTAATGGCTCAACTCTCCTGATCTCCAGGAGAACCTCATTCACATCACATCTGCAGGACAAAAACAATTTAACATCTCAATTATCACTTAAAAATGGTTCAACTGAGATATCACATTTGGACAATTTACCACAGACCTCAAGCTAACATTGTTTACAAGCACTAGTACTCAATATTCACCTAAAGCGCCCAGGCTTTTGTGACAAAGTACTTCTCCAAAGCCATTCGAAGTTCATGTAGATTTTAATGAAGATCTCAGAGACTAATAAAACCCCTCCACTACATACAGACACTTCAGACAGCAGCAGGGCTGGTAGAAGACTGCTCTTAGATCAGATTCCTCTTTGTTGATGATGATCATCACTAAAACGGATTCTAGAGAGGCACTTCCTGCTCTAAGATGGCCGATGCAGCATTCAGCTACACAAGTTTTTCTTCATTTTTACAGTTCAAAGTGAGTCATACTGTGTCATAGATCACATCCACTAGTTTGTGAGACCTTCATTAACTTCTGTAACACCTGGTTTGATATCAGTGTTGGTTTTGCAGCTCCTGTTCTAAATTAAAGAAGCAGAATTGTGGTCTCTAGACAAGCCTTCACTTAATGACTACATCTGAGGTAATTGGAGAAATATATAAATATGATTTCTAGAGAATTATAAAGTGATTTACACCACCCCAAATGTATTAAATCCCCATTTTGTTAATGTATTTTAGTCACAACATATATTCTGATGGGTTTGTGTTGTGTCAAACAAAACTAATTGAAAACACCAGCTGGACTTTAGAACGTTAGATGGTGACAAAGAGAAAAATGACAGATGACAGCAGCTTTGATGTGCTGATTCTTTTAAAGAAAGTAAAACTCACTCTGGAGTCAAATCCAGTAGGTCAATGGATTTAGTCCTCTGCTGTCCACCTTTCTCATAGTCCAGGATTATACCTGCACACAAAAACACATTTCAAATCAGTCTTTTAATTCACACTAGCAGAACTCAAACAAAAGAAACAACATCTGAGACAGCTACCCTCCAGTGAAGTTCAGTTAAATAATGACCAAATGGTTCTATATAAAATACAACTGTAGCATTGGAAATGAAGATCCAGATCTATTCTTCTCCAGATCCTTTAGGTTTAAAATAAAATGCTAACGCTCCAAAGTGATTTAGAACAGGAAAGCAAAAAGCTGAACCAACACAACAGAACCAAATAAAACCCAAAAAGATAATTAAATACTACATTTTAATGACTAAAATGGACCTGAGACTGAAAAAGTACATTACTCACTGCTATACTTCAGTACAACTTACATTACATTACTCACTGTACAAGTGTACGTTACTTCAGTACAAGTTACAGTACATTAGTTACAAATTCTTACAAATCTATTAAAATGTCACAGAACTGAGTAAAAGAGAGTTAAGGTTAATATTAGTGAGTTATATCTGGTTAAAACATTGTAAAACGGTGTTTATATAAAATGAGTGTAAAGTTACTGATCCAGTAATGTTTTACAGCTAGTCTTCACGATTCACAGACTAAATACGCTGACAGGTAACGTAAGTCAGCTTGACCTCGTAAATGTAACGTTAACATCGCTGGCTACGCTAACTTAACTAATTTACTACTTTTACTTTAACTAACGCTGCCTAACGTGTTAACATCAACCTGGCAGCATGTTTAGGTTATAAACACTTAACATAAGCAGGTAAATGCACACGAAGTCTGTATTATTGGCTCTAAATAGAGTTTTAAAGCAGTACCTGGTGGATAATAGCGTATATGAAGCCGCTTCAGTCTCATCTTCTTCTTCCGCACTTTAACAACACACCGTTACCATGGCGACCAACGAGCAACCATTCTGTGCATGCGCAAGTACACAACTTACACAACAAATATACAGCAAGTACACAATAAATACTCAACATATGCAATAAATACACAACATGCACAGCAAATACACAACAAATTTACAATATATACAACAAATATACAGCAAATACAAACATACATAACAAACACAGCAAATACACTACATATACAATAAATAACCAACATGCACAACAAATTTACAATA
Source organism: Crenuchus spilurus (assembly GCA_036984385.1). NCBI lineage: Eukaryota > Metazoa > Chordata > Actinopteri > Characiformes > Crenuchidae > Crenuchus > Crenuchus spilurus. Next base: position 6,861 of record BRDA01029019.1, on the reverse strand, counting down.
TACACAACAAATACACAGCAAATACAAACATACATAACAAACACAGCAAATACACTACATATACAATGAATAAATAACATATACATCACATAAACGACACAAACAATACATACAAACATAAACGACATATAAACAACATATATAACATTTAAACAACACATAAACGACACGTACAACACATAAATAACGTATACAACTCATAAATAACACATGAACGACATATAAACAACACATTCAACACATGAACGCGTACGTGTCTTACCAACGAGCAACCAGCGGTACCATTGCCACACAACAATTTCA